>JAJJMC010015431.1:97043-117167 GCA_023531435.1 Papaver californicum | reverse complement strand
TTTTTTTTTTTTTTTTTTTTTTTTTTTTTTTTTTTTTTTTGATATTTTTTTTCAAGGATTTTTTTTATAGATTCAAAACATATAATGAACCTATTGTGACCGTAAAGAAGGACTTTACCATTTAATTCTTCAAAACTCGTATTGTCTCGGTATCATAAGCTTCATAAAAATTCACTTCTTTTTATTTTCTTCGCTCTTGTACTTAGTCTTCAACTTAGATATAGAATAATGCTCCTTGTATTGTTGCTTGTAAACCTCGAACATCTTCAACTTCCTTCATATTTATGTTGTTCCGCTTGTTGATGATGATGATGTGTTTCTATGGACTTGCTGTTGTCGAGAGAGATAATGGTGCCATCTACAAATCAAAGGTTTATTTGCATTTCTAATGTCACCCTCATGATTGTTAGAATTAGCACTCAAGAGATCAGCAAGTGTTGAACGGGTGCGAGGTTGAGTAGCTCATCATTCTACCTGGAATTTACGCAGATGAAACATTCTAAACGAAAAATTGAAGGTTTGACGCCTCACTCATATATGGGTAGTCTCCACTAATGACTGATCAACTTCTCTAATATTGTATTCTTTCTACACCTAATTCACCATTAGCGGTTTAAGTCCCTTTTTGTCGACTATTGCCTCTCAACAATTAAGAAACACGAATATAGTTCTCTAATATTTCTAAGTTTAGTTAAATCTCTAAAAGTTGGAGGTTCATGCAATTATTTACAAAAATAAAATAAAAAATTACTCTATTAAAGTGAAAAATCTAACTAAATGATTAAAAACTCTATATCTTTTTACCAAACATATGCGGATCAAATCACGATCCCCCCACACACACACACTTAAACTTTACATTTTCCTCAATGTAAATTCAAGATGGGAAGTCCTAATATGATATGAACAACTATAAAACTAAAAGCAAAAGATAGAAATATGAAACCTGGGTTGCCTCCTATTTAGCACTTTGTTTAACGTCCTCAGCCTGACCTTCTTGTTAGCGTTCGTACACTAATAATCTGAAAATATGGGGGTCTAGCCAGATAACAATTTGTTGTTCTAATAACAACTTCATACAATGATTAGCATAAGATATAAATAATGAATTGTTATTTTATGGAAGTTCCCCCCACCCTTAGTCTTTTCTACATTTCGAAGTGTATAAAAAACATAAAACAAGGGAGCTTCTTTGGGTTCCTCTAGGTGAGCCTGCACAATACAAAAATCAAACACATCTAGTGATGGATAAATTAAAATCAAAATAATTCTTAATAATTTTGGTAGCACAAAAACCCAACCCTAAGTGAGGTAGTTCCTTAAAAATCAACAACTCTTTGAGGAACTATTTCGATTTGGGGAAGGATAATCAAAAGATATAAAATTATACAAAGGATTAGACAAACCTCTCACAATCTCCTGTATTACGAGGTCCTCACCATTCTTAAATAACTCCAACGAATTATTTACCTCATGTATATCGTGGTCCTTTATCAAACTCTTTAAAAACCATTTTTCGTTAGTTTCTGCTTCAACCAAAATGTCATCATTATAATCCTTGGCAGGCTCAATTGGGTCTTCCACGAAATCAATCAATTTGGTCTCATTCTCAATTTTTATCTTTTCAACCAATCATTATCAGAATCGGAGTTCTCTCCCAGGAAGTCTAGTTCATTAGTGCAAATCCTAGGATTATATTTATTAGTCTCTTCTGAAGAAATAATCGGGTCTACTACTTGCAAATTAACTGGCCTAAGAATATTGGAATTCAAATGTTTTTTATCACATGGGTATACATTTGAGTATATTAAAACGTTTAAAACAACTGATAGGTTACACCCAATCTCCTCCTTTTGAATAGGCGAATGATCGTTATTATGATCCGGAGTTGGAATAACTTCATCATTGTTACAAGGAATTCTGAAAGCTTGGTCATCTTCATAATAACTTCATCATTGTTAGGCCATGCGATCAACGTTGTACGCCTGCATTGAATAACCTGGGATGGAACTATTCATAAATGCGTTCTGTCCAGAAATAAAGCGTTAATTTTTCTCTTTGGTCCTGACCAGAGAACCATCTCAACGGATCCAACAAAAGTAGTTCGTGGAAGTCTACAATCATTCACCTTACTCTGGAAATCAATCAAATCGACTAAATTTACAGAGGTAAATTTCTTCTTATGCCAACGGCAGATTCTTGCATACTCAATATCTCCATTCAGATATGAAGGCTCAGGTAGAGACACATATTTTAGGAAGTGCTCCCATATCCATGCTTGCAGAAATATAGTATGGACACAATAATCGATTTTCATAAACCCATGAGAATACAAAGAACCAAGAAACAATTTACCAAGAGGAAGATATTCACCAGCAGCAAGCGCCACGGCCAACGGAACAACTGAGAGCTCCAATATATTGATAGGAAAATCTCCAAACACATCTCTAGATAAACAGAGTATCAGGAACGCTACACATCTCAAGGGATCACTAATATCAAGACCATTAGCACTGGTATTACTATTCCATCAATGATTGATCCACCTTACATAATGTGCACCACATCGACCACTACCTTGCTGGAGTTCTTCTATCTTCCTCTCCAAAGTAGTAATCATTCGTTTTTCTTCAACAAAATGTTCAACAGGGAGGGTCTCTCCAATTGAGAGCTGAGGAAAAATAAAAAAAATCTTCCAGAGTAATTACTATCTCACCCTAGGCGCATATAAGAGAATGGGTTGGTTCACACAAACGGGAAACGAAAACAAAAAGGCATTTACATCCTTATTAATCCGCCAAATTTCAGATACTCTCACATCATGAAGTATTCAAGCTCCTCTCAAGACTTTAATCACTGAAGAATCATTCAACATTAACTTACACCAGCTTCCCCATTTGTCCATAGGATTTTGGGGTGTCTTGAACTCAACAAAATAAGCTACTTAGTCTCCTCTCTGCAAGCAAAACCTCAAAACATTCTCAAGAGAAACTCTCTGGGTAGTGACAGACTTCTCATAGTTAGGAATAAAACAACCGATAAAGCCAGAAGGTATGTTTATCACTTCATAAATATTTTCAAGGAGTCTATCACCGGTATGGGGAACAATTTCAAGAAATGCTTTATCAAAATTTCTGTCTCTGTTATGGTTAGAAAAGGTCGTACCAACACCATCATCATATTCTTTAGTCATCTGCAATGGATTCAAGTCCTCTTTTATATCAAAATTGGACACTAGAATACTGGATCTCTTATATTGAATGAAAACACAAAACAAGAATCGAGAAATCGATGTGATTTGCAAGACTATGAAAATAAACCCTTATTGTACTTCATAAGCAGAAGCTAGAAAGCCAACATTGAAATCGAGGAAGCAGCTTCAGTTGATAGCGTGTATCCGAGGAAGTGAACTAGAGGAAGAAGCTTTGTTACTTGACACTAAGCATGAACCATCAAACAAAATTACAACTATTTATTAAAAATCATTTAATCAATTTTAAATCAATGCAAAAATCATAAAAAGAATTACAAAATTAATTAATTAAGAAATATACCACTTTGTTATTGGAAATATAGCTTCCTCCGTCGCCTCAAAAATGGGGTTTAGCTCCTTATATCAAACGCTCTCTCAAAATAATTGTTCTTAGCTCAAAGTGTTTAAAAGAAGAGAAAAACAAAAATAACACAGAAAACAACTACGGATATAAGTGTTGCAATCGTTGTTTGCTGTGTTGCTAAAGAGAGGAAATGACACAATGAATTAAAGATTGACTCTGGCCGCAGTAAAAGAAGAAATAAAAGGTAACGTTATCAACAAGTGTTCTCTTTTGTGGTCTGTACTCATTCTTCTTCTTCACCAGCGAAAAGATTTTTTTTTCTTGAATTTTTCTCTCGAGCTCCCAAATGCGTTTTTCTTTAATCTCTTGGCTTTATATAGGTTTACCAAACCCGAACAAGACTTCCTTAATCGATAAGGACCCAAAACTACTTCTCCAAAACAAATCAAACTCGTGCAAATCCAAATCATATTACGAATCTGTTTTACGGTCAGCAAGAAATTTTCCAACTTGTTTTCCGATGTTATATACTCAAGATTAACATGTTGTGACCTGTTTTTATTGTTTCTTTCTTTAGAGATATCGAAACAGGTTTTCAATCCCATAAATCTCGTTTTCCAACTATCTCAGGTACTTTAACGCGTGAAGAATTGGTTTCCGCCAATTTTGATTTTGAACTAAAGAGGAGGGTGTCCCTAATCCAAATGTTGGGTGCTTTAGTAATTTGGTGGGTGCCTATAGTAATTTTCCCTGGGGTGCCTTTATTATTTTTTGAGCCAATTATTTCATAAAAGTTTATTTCCAAAAAATATCTACAAACATATAAAATGACACAATAAGTACAAAATTAAGCACTAACAATATAGAGAATTGAGAACAATTCAGACACAAAAATGTGTTTATCATTGAGTTGATGTACTACCTTCCTTCTTCGGCCTACCTCTTTACTTTGAACCAATGCTTCATCAACGTAGGGTATAACTTGGGAATTCTCATCTTGTTGTTGTTGAGTTGATGTACTAGCTTCCTTTTCGACCTTTCTCTTTTCTTTAGAACCGGTGCTTCATTCACTTTGGGTGTAGCTTGAGAATTCTCATCTTGTTGTTGTTGAGTTGATGTATCTAGCTTCCTTCTTTGGCCTACCTATTTTCTTTGGAACTGGTGCTTCATCATTCCTCGCTTCGGATACCTCAAAAGAACATGGATTTAATTTCTTACTATCCTCATGTTTTCTCTCACGTTTACACACTTGTTTCAAAATCTCCCTCTCCTTTTCCTATCCAATTTGTTTGTTGGTATACCAATAGGCTTTCATTTTATTAGTTCATAACACGTCTTATGTGTATGGGTGACTCAATCGTCTTATTTGTATTAACAAAATTTATCTTTAAGCCGATTTCCTACCTGCGTAAGTGTTGAAGAATTCTCGTCCTTCCTTAGTATCCATACAATTTCTCTAGCATCTTCTGTAGGAGAAGGGGTGAAAGAGAGTCACTTCTAAAACAAATCGATAACCTCAATAGGTATCACATCTTTATGCTTTACAAGTATATGATGATATGGAGGTCCCACAGATGACAGTAGGACAAACACACACATCATCTGGATGGCTATATTGTCTCTCATAATTCAATTCTCTCATCATATAGGCTATTTCCAAATATGACATATTGTATTCTATTCCTCAGAGCAATTTTTCATCTCTCAAATGTATTGTCATCCTCTCCATTGAGCTTTTTTCAAATGTTTTTTTAACTTTATCAATATTATTTATCAATATTGTTCCATTACTTCAGTCACCGTAACATTATTTCCTTGATTTAAATCTAAGAGTTTTTCAATCAGCCGTGAGCAGACTCTACAATACTAGTGTCTTTATTGCTATAGTGTCTATATCGCTTAGTCCATGACCGCACAAATTTTTCTTTGTATGGATCCAACCATTGGGTCTTGCAATACGAGACTACACTTGGGTACTTATCTTTCCAATGCGCAGTAAAAGTATTCAAATTCTCTTCATATATACCCTCAATGATGAACCAAACCAAGGCATCCCACTCGCCTCGAAAACTCAACCATTTGAGATGTTTTTGTATGTGTTCTCTTTCCATTATCTCTTTAATTTTCTTTTTCTCTTCCTGTTGTTCTTCGGGTGATAATTGGCTTATTCGAACTTCTTCCTCATGTTCTTCTTTCTTTAACTTATGAATATCCTTTTTTGGTAGTTGAATAACCGCATGACAATGTTTTTAACATTGTTCACTGTATGGAATGTAAAAATAAACTTTTGTGCATCCGGGTAAACAATAGAAATCACAGTCATGAACGCATGTTTATTATTTGTTATTATAGCCCTTGGAAGATTATTGCCTTGGAATAGTAACTTCAACTGTTGTAAGGCCCAAATATAGTTATGATCCTTGTCGTCTCTCATAAAACACCAAGCCAACGTGAATGTTACCTTGTATGATGTATGACCCACGATATTGAACAATGATATATGATATTTGTTTGTCTTGTAAATGTAGTCCATCATAAGAACCAGAAACAATGATTGATCTAATTATGTCTTAAACGGATGCGCTATGAATATTTGAAGGACCGTGCCATCCGACCTCTTTTTTAGTTTGTGCGTGTAGTTGAAATTAGTGAATAACTTTAGAATTCTTTCCTAACTGACCTACCTTGCCATTCTCGCCTTCTTATATTTTTTTTTGCATTGTAAATAGTACTTCAAGAAGAAACCTTAGTTTGATCCTTCTCCTTGATACCACTGAGGATTTGACTTGGTGTGGTGCGTGTTTTAGCCAATCTTTTTACTTCCTCGAATTGGTCAGGTGTCAACTTTGTAACTACAAAGTGTGCAACATAAGTCTGCGGATCCTTATGGTTATAGAGACTTCACATCACTTTACTTTTCCATAAATTTCTGTTCAAATTAAGTACAAGCTTGAAGGGCCATTCATCATTTCTCGTTCTAGTATTGTATGCCCTTGTATTCTTCTTTATATACACATATCCTTTTTGTTGTGGCTAACTTATGCCCCACATCTCTCGCAAGCCATCTCAAACCGAGTTAATTTTCCTTGATTGTTTCTGACTAATACACACTTATTCTTGAGAGCCATATCTACAACCCACTTAATTGCCTTATTTTTACTTGTGAATTTCTACATTGCGCATAAGCACAACAAGTTATATATCTTGTAACAAATACCAATATAAACTTTTCAAATCATCTCGTAACTTACCAAATCGTTCGCATAGTCCTATGAAGTAAATGGAATCAACTGTCACACGGGCTTAGGCTAATCATCGGCAACAAGTACAATCTAACCACACAAAGAAAAGTTAGTCGAAATGAAATGACCAGTCGGCATGGTCGAGAGTCCATTTATGCCAACCGTAAAATCTTGCAGTATAAAGTATAAAAGAGTTCAATAGTCGGCATGCTCGATAACTAAGATCAATGCCGATTTTCAATATATTGAATTGACAAAATTATGAAATTCCTCAGTCGGCATTCTAGATAGAGTTATCCTAAATATCTACTCACTTCAAAAGTTTATGCCCAATTTTTTCCAACAGTCGGTATGCTCGATAGCTAAATCCAATGTCGACTGTAAATAATTTGAATTGATAAAATTATTACATGTGTCAATCGGCATTGTAGATAAAGTTATCCTCAATGACGACTCAGAGCAAAAGTTTCTGACTAGATTTAGGAAACAGTCGGTATAATTGGTGTCCCATCCTAAGATGCCTATCATAAAACCAATAATAAACCTTTTATGGGAATATTATTGGACACGGTCGACATAATAAGATGTCTTCGATCGACTATGCCGACAAATGCCTAAATTTTTTGTCTAGTCTAAGGAAACAGTCGGTATCGTTGGTGACCTTCTTATTATGCTGAATGTAAAACAAAGAATTACCCTTTCATTGGGGAATATTTGGTGTCTGATTGTAAGGAATCAACATTGTTTATTAACTTCGATCATGTCGACTGCGGGTCTGTTCAACTCAACAACCATGGCGAATCGAACTTAAACATTCTGCCTCATTTGGACTTATACCTGAGTATTAGGAGCATTTGTATCTTTAGCTTCTTCATTTTCCTGCGTTGGTTCTCCCCTTAAACCTTCATGCTCATAAATGCCTTGATTTAAGGTTTTTTATAGATGGAAATTTTGATTATCTACAAAATGTTGCAATTAAGAATCGTTACCAAAAACAACGTAAAAACCTTTTTCATGTTGAGATGCAGATTCTCAAACATCAAATTCCTCTCTAGAATCTCTCATTTCTATCAAACTTCTCCCAAATCCTAAATTTTCATACACTCCTTCTTCTTCTCATTCTCCTCCTCATTTCTTTATTTCTCTATAACTAACAAATAACACTCTAACTACTAATCTTAAGTTTATTTAAAATAAAAGACTAAGTAACAACTAATTAATCAAGGGTAATTTAGACATTATGAAAAATCTATGGATAAGGGGTTTCCAATATTACTTCAAAATATCTCTATTGTTGTGAAACTAAACAACAAAGAAGAAGAAGCACAAAATAGAGAGGAGGAATAAGAGAGAATTTTTTTAAATTTGTATAGAATTACAAGGATTTATGTCTCTATCTATAGGGATAGGAGACTTGGTACCCAAGTATTTAGAAACCATAATCTTAGACATAAGGGCATCTTGGTAAATAAAAATTAGTTTATAACACTCACCCTGATGACCATTGTGGCTGAGTTATTACAAACATACCAGGAAAACTCAAAAGACCTTTGATGATGGGCTCCCCCTGATAAGTACTTCAATCAAATCTTGTCTTGTAAATCTCTGAGACGAGACTTTCCAATTTGAATGAGAAAATTTCTTAAATGCTAAAGATTACTGCCATTTTATGAAGAAATTTTCTATTTGATGAAGTCTTCTTTTGTGTTACACGAGTAGTTTTATCTTCGATTAGTACTCTTGCTGAGACTATGTTCTTCTTTAACACATTGAGGACTTGTGTCATAGATAGCTAGCTCCTCGAAGATGATTTGCGAAAATAGTTGATGTATTTTCTTCAACAAAGTTCCAAGATACGAATACATTACCATACATGAACAAAAATCGTATTTGTGATTAAATCTTATGTGGTTCAGAAGAAAATCCAAATTCTTAAGAGGTGGTTATGTTGATTTGGTCTAATCAAATGCGAGCATCCACTTAATGACCAAAATTATACAACTTCCCTTGGAGGACCGCCATATTGAATAAATTGCCTCACTAAAACCTTGCTAGTAAAAACCCAACGGGAAAAATATATGGACGAAGGCAAAAAAGCACAATATCAACATTTTGAATGAAATTAAATGTTATTGAGATGTTTCGTCGTTAAAACCTTGTCAGGAAAACTACATGGGACAAAACCTAAAACGAAAGGAAAAGAATACAACTTTTGAAGATTTATGGATGCTAACTCAACTATATGAATATTACTGAAAACAAACATCAAAATCATAACTGCACTTTATATCATATAGAAGTTTTATGCAAGCATAATATTCAAACTGCAGATTTAAAAAATAATAAGATTTATGCTCATAAAACATGGATCTAAATGTTTTTAAGGACTCTTCAAGAGACCTATAAAGTTAATATCATCAACTAATCAGGATGGTACTTTACAAAACTTATGAAAGACACTTAAAAGATTGTTAACCTGATATAATCGAGTCAAGTGGCTGCCTGAATATAACTTGAATCCTCCAAGGATAACAAATTTGAATATGTTCTCCGACCATATTTTTTGTGTGAATGCAATACGCCAAATGCATTGTACAAGGTGAACAAAGTATTATTGAACAATACCTAGGTTTGAGGGGAAAAAAATGAAACTGATGTGTTTTAGAAAGTGGTAAATAAAGATTTGATTCTCGAACTTGTGAAGGTGATGATTTTAGAAAATAATGATTTAAACTAACTCTAGAAAATTCCAGGAGTAAGAAAAAGACTAAATAACTTAAAGATGATTTTTGAATAAATTTAAAAATACCAGGAATCAGGAATCAGGTAATTCTAACAACCTATGTGATTAATCAGATAATTCTTTTTAAATTAATTGAAGCCCAAATAATTGCCAAAATTGGTTTTGTTATGCTAACAAACAGAGGTAAATCACAAGCATGGATTATCAAAATTAATTAACTAAGCATAATCCATCAAGCAAAAGCACAACTGTTGAAAGAAAACCGTTTTTACTATTCAAAACTATGCAATTTTAATGATAAAAGAATTATAAATAACTATTAGAAAATAATTAAATCACATAAAATTGAGAAAATTACCTTATCCATCATCCCAGTAAATAGACTTAGCTCATGGTGGAAAAAGATTGCTCAAAAGTTGATTTCATTGCTCAAAATATTGATTACAAGGTGAAATAATAGTGCAACAGCCAAACAGCAACGGGTATAAACGTCACAGGAACAGGGTTCAACTGTTACAGCACAGTTTCAAGCAACAAAAGAGAGAAGAAATGGTGACAGATAGATTTGAAACAGCAACAGTTAAAACTGTTGCACTGTCTTCTTCTTCAGCGGCGATGGTGAAGAACACCGATCACCGGGAGCAGCAGCAGTGACCGGCCGTAGTCGGAACTTGATCGGAAAATTGCAAAAGTGGTTCTGGAGCTTCGTACTTTGATTCTGAGGATTGTAAACTCTTTATATAGGCCCTGTGAGTCTTCTAGGATGTTCCAATCCCATTAGAACTCGGTGATTTGACGAGAAATCACTAGTTATCCAAAACCGAAACATATTCCTTTTCCCGTCCAAATTCATGATTCTCCAGCCCTTATCTTCGGCTTCTAGAGCTTCTAATCAATTATACGAACCTTCAATTAGATTGGGTACTTATCAATTTGCTAAAATCCCATCAAAATTGCGATTTGATTTGAGTTCTGTTTTGCCGATGAAGCTTTGACCTGGTCAACTGGGTTTGACTCGGTCAACTGACTTTGACCGAGTTGACTGGGCCGAGTTGATCCGCTGAGTTGGTCCGATCCAGCCCATCCCGATCCAAGGGTGCCCTAATCCAAAGTGTGGGTGCCTTGATCCATTTTCCCGGGTGTTTTGAACACTTTTTGAGCCAATTTTTCCACAAATCTTTATTCTTCTAATGTCCCTACAAAAGCAATAAAACACGTAATAGACACAAAATCGAATGCTAACTCACTAGAAATTAAGGTGCAAATTAGACACTAAAATGTGTCTATCAGAAACCCTCAAAAGATCGTTTTTACAACGATCATATTTCTCATAGAACGCATGAAGACTACACCAACCTGTAATTTTCAAAATTCAGGGTGGCACATTTAAGGTGTTAGTTCTTGGATCCAAATATTGTGATATTCAAGATATTTTAATCCAACATAATTTGGATTTTGTGTCTACCATCGATATTTCTCTGCAGAGGGGTTAACAACCACTATCATTTCGTTTTTCAGTAGCTACTATAAATAAATATTCGACAATCATTAGTTTGCAACGATCCCGCAAAATTATCTAGTGTATGCATGTTTTGAAAAATTCAAAATATACTAGTACCAGTGCCCACGGGGTAATAATAATCTCCTCAT
This sequence comes from Papaver californicum, assembly GCA_023531435.1. Taxonomy (NCBI): domain Eukaryota; kingdom Viridiplantae; phylum Streptophyta; class Magnoliopsida; order Ranunculales; family Papaveraceae; genus Papaver; species Papaver californicum. The sequence continues at coordinate 105,975 of JAJJMC010015431.1, read as the reverse complement.
CTTCAAACGAGAAGATATTAAAGCACTATATGTAGCATGTACTAAAATGCTACATGCTTGCTAGATGTGATTGGATTTTCCTTTTCAAACGACATAAGATTATGGAAAAGCTAAATGAGATGTTTTGAACGCCTATTAAATGGCAACCTTTTTCGATAACTTTTAAGTTAATGAACACCAACTTCTAGTAGTGTATTTTCTCCCCCTGATCATGGCGGAAATATTTTGATCCCAACTTTGGCGAAAACAAGTTTCATAAAGTATTATGGGAATAAATCGATGACATATACTCATGGTAATTTCTAGGTTTTAATGTACCACAAATATTGGTTTTTCAAGAACCATTTTAGAAACACGTCTTTCGACAATAAAAAAATTATAGTCCACTTGACATACATATTTATCATCAATCATGGATTACTTTTAAAATCTAAGATCAATTGGTTATAACTAAAAGCTTAAAATATGCAAACAAATCTCAAGTAAATTCGGCACCTGTAGGGTCGATGTGATAATCATTCACCTTTGGATGAGATTATGGACACATATTTTATATAAAAAAAAATATATCAAGATCAAATAAGTCACTTTAAGGACTAATGGTATAGGCTTAGAAGCCGGGTGCGCATGATAAGTGCTTAATGATGCATGTCGTAGGTGAAAAAATTATTTCACTTATCTTCTACTTTAATAATGAACAATATAGATGTAAATAAGATTCCTTCCCACCAAGAGCAAGGTGTTTTAGTTGTCAAACATCACAAAAGGGGGGTTTCGTTTTAGGCTTTAAACATAGTAAATAAGAAAACAATTAAAAGATTAGGTTGTAAGCAATTGAGAGAAATATGATCAAGGAATCCTTCTTCGTTACTAAGCAATCATTGAATTAGTATACTCATTTATCTTTATTCATCATAAAATATTACCAACCACAGGATAACAACTAGAGCAGCGTTATCCCAAAAGTCCTTTGGTCACCGGCTATCGAAGCGCTCAAATACCAGATTCTATTTGTCTAAACCACCTAGAATTAGCGCACTCTAAGTGCAATTTGGTCAAATATTTATATTTTGTGTCTTTATAGGTTGATCCTAGTAGTTAGACTCTTAGTGCAAGGTCCACTTTCTAGTGTTGCTGCTACACGCGATAGCTCCACAGAATCCCTCTGCAATGTCTCACATGCTCTACTTGTGTAGGATTTATTCAACAATTACGGATATCCTAACCCTTACTAGCAATAGGTCAATCAAGAAACTGATTTAGTTGGCCACCTAGAACAATCAATTAGTTAATCATAAACATTCCTTTTAGTAGAAAAAAACAATAATCATATGAAGAACTCAAAATAAATTCATATATCAAATCAAATCATGTTTAGATCTTTGAATTCATCATTAATCAATTAAAAAATTAACTAGACATGTTAGAGTTTATAACATAATTAAATAATAGAAAAAAATTAAAATAATAACGCAAACCAAATAATCGTAAAAGCCAGAACAGATGCTCTTCTTCCCACGCTACTTGCAAGCGCCTCCGACCCTTCTGTTTTCCCCTGACGCCTTTTATTTTTTTTTATTTTTTTTGTATGTTTTCTCTGTGTTTTTTTATGTTTTCTCTGTGCTTCGACCGAATCATCTCCAAACAAGATGTGCTCATTAGAAAAGGAACAGCAAAGTCGGTCAATAAAGTTTTGAATCTGAGAAATTAAGTGACCATGCTATGGTGTTTTGCAAAGCAACTTAGTTGAGTATATACGATTTTTGATTGGCCATAACACTACTGGACCCATGAGCGCCTATGTGTTTTATTCTGAATTGAGTGTATATGAAAACTTGATAGCCGTGCTTTGTAACAAATCCCTATTTTTTCTCTTCACGCGTCTGTTATCCCAAAATCAAGACATGCCGATGTAAAACTCTTCCTAAACAAATAAACTAGTTCCCTATTTTTGTTAAACTCTCAACTGCAAGCTAATCCATAACCTCAACTGAATTCTCGTTCAATCTGCTCAATTGCTTTTCGAACCAACAGAAACTAGTCATTCTCTGTCTCGAACCCACTGCCATCAACACAGCTAACTGCTCGATCATCACTGCTATCATGGCTTTGAATGGCAGCAGCTAAAAATCATCATTCTTGGTCTGAAACTAGGTTCGACTGTAACCCAAGTCTTCTTACAGCTCATGTACCCCACTGGTTCGAACTCGACCTCAACAAAAGACAATCACTACAATCACCATTAATGGTAGTCGTGATCAATCGTCGATCATCTGCTATTATGACTATTACTGCTGACAACGTTCTCACTCAAATCAAACCATCACTGTGTATTCCACTGAATGAGTATCATCCCTGCCATCCACACAAACATCACAGACTGCTCTCATCAATAACAGCAGCCTCGAATTCCATCATCATCTTCACTGCCAATGGCAGCAAACTCATCATCCATAGCTCCATAGTCTGCCATCAACAACATCACCTTTAATACCTTTTCTAGCAACTACAATCATCATCTTCCTTACTTTTGTTAATCAACGAGAATCAGTTGCCATGCCACGGACTTAAAACCACCATCAATAGAAGTTCGAATTATCCTCACTTTCTGTGTTTAACCTTCAAACACCATTCGAAGCCATACTTCATCATTGGATATTTCGTTACCATTTTGATAATTAAAAATCTAGTAACACAACCAAATGAGTTTATTGTCTAAAAGACATTGTAAATAAGATTTAAACAATAATATAACGATTGTTTATTTGAGACTGAAATGATTACATATGATAAGTAAATTAAGCAACGCATTCTATTTGTTCTTACCTAATATAATTCTTTTAGTCCTTATTTTTTTATAATATTTTTCCGACTCCTTTCTCTGTCCCTGAGTCTGGTATTTATAGAATTTCACAAGGGTTCCACTAAATTCTTTTTCCAGTCTCTGCTTCTGCCTTTCCTTTTGCGTCCCACTACTTGGTTATTTGTTCTTATCTATATCATGTCTGATGCTTGTTCCGTACACTTTTTATATATTCTGCAGGGTATGATGCAGATCTGTTTTGTCTCGTTTGATTTCACGCTGGGTGAATCATATCCTTGTTAAGGTTTCGCTTCTTGTTTTATCCAATTAGATTATTCCACGTTAGCTTTTTCAAGAATATGGTGTGGTCATATAGAGTTGTGGACCATACAATCTTTTCCATGTTATTGTATTTTCGGCACGTGGTTTCTGGTAACGCTGTGTCATGCTTTGACTCTTTTATGTCATGCTTTGAATCTTTTGTCTCGCAACGTGCATGATTGAGACGTGTCTGTCATGCAGTAAGGGTGTCAGTTCTGTACCACCTGTCAGGTCTTAAACAATAGCTGTCTAAATTTATTCCAAAAGTTGATCTTCGTAGAGATATGAGATTGTCTATTGAGTCTTGATTTGGTACTTCTCATTTCATCATAACCTGATGTTCCCATGTTAGAATTTTGACACGTTTACGGTGGAGATTTGGTATTCACAATTTGCCCCTTTTTCTTTTGTATTCTATACATGGTAGAATTTTGAAAAAAAATTATCATGTTCTTATCGATTTCTACGTCTTCAATAAATTTTCTCTCTTATATTGATTTTGTTGTTCTGATGGTTTTTTAAGTCTTAGGATCGAGTCTTATCATATTCTTTTATTACTTTTATTCTCTATCTTCTCTGTCTTCTTCTTCATAAAGTTTTGGCTTAACTTCATTCCTTTTTCAGAAACTTTTTCTCATAGATTTTTGGAATCTGATTAGTTCAGTCTTTCTGTCTCGATCTTCTCTTTTAACCAAAGATTTCTTTTTATCGAGATTGGGTACCATTTTTCTTCTGAGTTCAAGCCTTCTTCTGATAAGACTTTTGATTTTACCATTGCTGCAGGTAAAAATTTTTATCTTCATTTTCTGGTTTTATTTGAACTTTAGTTTTGTGATTTGCTTGAAAAATAAGGACAATGATGTTAATGATCAAATTGCTTGAAAAATGATGATAATGCTGAACCTAAAATATTGATTTGTGTAAGTTGAACTTCTTGACTGAAATTTAATGGTAAATAATGGTGATGATGATCTTGTTTATAACGTTAATATTCTTCTTTTACTTTGATGACAAACAATGAATGTCCTAATAAATATATGATTCTAATCTTTCAACTTTCTCGAATAGAGAATTGATTATCCACTAGTGTTTATTTTTGATTAATATCTTGATTACTTTTCTGCTGGTAAAAAGAATGATAATTTTGAAGAATTTCTGGTTGATATTTTTTTGTAAATGTTGTCTATGATTGATCTACTCTTTTATTTGTTCTTGATTTTCCCTATCAAGATGAATCTATTATTAATTGTTCTTGCCCTTATTTATTGTTTGTAGATAGAATTCATCATATCAGAAGAAAACAATAGTAGTGCGTCTAAATTTGTCCTGCACCAAAGTAAGCAACCTTCAGAGAATAAAACATCTCGATATTTGTGGAAATACAAATGCAGGAGAAAAATATGGTCCTTCGGATCTTCATCCCCTTAATGTGATTCATCCCGCGCAGGCTTTATCGAATGTTGCAAGTACAATTACTGCTGCGATCAAGAAAACTTCTTCCCGTAGGAACAAGCGGGCCAGTGATAATTTAAGCTTCATATTTGAGGATCTTAATGAGTTTAAGAGAAAACACAATTTGAATGATTTCAAAGTTTATTTTTATGATCCCGCTGATGGTGATGAAACAACACTTGATATGATACGGATGTTCCCATACAGTACGGATAAATATTTGATAGTTGCGGGTGCATTGGATGCAGGTTTGGAGCTTCCTTTATACAAGAGTGGAGATTCATTTCAGTATGAAGTTCTTTCGGGTCGTAGTAAAGTAGATGATCATTATGCGGGCCGTTCCATTGCTTAATATAATGGAAATTGGTGGCGTGTATTAAATGAATGCCATTAATAGAGCAAGGGGGAAATGAATTTCAAAAGTTATGTTCCCAATCCTATGAAAAGTAAGTACTATACTGTATAAAATTTTCATGTTACTTATGCTGATGCTATGGATGCAAAGAACTATAAAAAATGGAGTATCGGTCCGGGCCGAAGAGGTGGTAACGGTTTACGGTTTCTTTGGGAAATTGATAATTCCAAGTTGAAAGTTATTCCTGGAATGCAACAAACTTTGAAAGAAAAAATTCGTGATGATAATGACTTCAGGTGGTACTGTACTCATTTGGTAATCGAATTTCCCTGTATTTATGGTTTTGTACAAGATACTGTGGTTCGCAACCTTACTTCTGGTCCGTATATTTATTGCCCCTGGCAATTAAACTTTGATGGGTTTTTTTTCAATTACGATGAAAGGGTACATATGATTCTAATATTTAGTTCTCATGTTTAACTTTCGTCTTTAAAAATTACATAAGTTATTGTGGTCTCATATAGCCTCGAGTGGAAGAAGATTCTGAAAGTGATGTGGGCAAGAAAAGAAAGGCTATTGCTATAGAAAGAAAGGTATTAACTATTTAAATGAATTTCTAAGAATATATCTGAATTTTATTTATTAATTGTCTTCTTATCAATTGGATGTTGATAGGGTCATAAAAGGACCAAGATTGTGTCCCATACTTCAACTGAGAGGGAGGAAGGGGAAATCCTTGATACAACTAGATCCACTCCCAAAAATATTGAAAGAAATGAAGATCTTGGCTCTGATAATGATGAATTTGATAAAGGTGATGAGGGAAAAAATTTTCCGCTTCAATCAACAAACCAGGAACGAGATATTTTTATTGAGCCCCTGGTTTCTGAACCCGTAGGTACCCATGAAGGTCATGAGGATCAATCTGTTGGGCCTACAGATTCTTCTGTTGTACGGAAGAGATTAGAACTAATGAATTAGTGGCTCAATCTATCTCCTTGGAGTGTAGCATGTGTATGGGTGCATCTACTTCTCAGTCTACTGCTTCCCATTTTTCATTCCTTCCTCCTCAATTTTCACCTCCTTTATACGAAGAAGATTACCTTGTTCCTTTTGTTAGTGAGAAGAGAGGTTCGCCTGATAAAAAGGAACCTGAAATAACTACTATTATTGCTACTAATGAAGGTAGTGATAAGGGTATAAATATCACTGATACTACCAATAAAAGTGGCAACGAGGGAACTCCAAACATTGATAAGGGAAAAGGAAGAATGGAAGATGAAAGGCTTGTTGATGGAGAAGAAGAGGTTTTTCGTTATTTCATGTCTAAGAATTTGTTGTCTGTTCCGCACAATTTTCAAGTCGTAGAAACTGACTCTGATGCGGTGGTATCTTTGCATGAACGTATGCGATCTTCCTCTTATGAATCGGTGAAATAGGCTTGGCTAAAAGATCAAGGCAATCGTATCCGCTCTTCTTTTGATATTTATTTTCCTTCTTTATTTGTGGATTTAATCACTCTCACGGATGGTGGGGCATATTCTTTCCTTCAACAAGCTATTTTGCAGGTATATATATATATATATATATTTGACTAATTAAACAAAAAATTGTAGCTTGCTCGTGGACAAAATGCTGCGTATGTTGCATACAAGTTCTTCATGGGTTGATCAATAAAGATTGATACAAAGTATAGGCAAGTACAAGCATAATTGATCAAGGATGAAGAAGAAAATTCTAACTTGCGGCAGAGTTGCTACAGAAGAATGCTGCGGTACAAAATGCAAAAGAGCTGAAGCGGGACAATGAGATTCTTCGTCAGAAATTATTGGATCTTCAGAACCAAGGTTTATTTTTTTTCTCTTGGTACTTTCTTAAATTTATTTTTATTTATCTCTAAATCATACTTTATAGGGTCGCGAGGGGTTCATATCTTATAAATAGGATGTGTAATAGGGACAAGCATCTTACGGATCATGTGATTAAAATCAACAAAGAGAATGTGGATATCAAGGAAATATGTAAAAAGTTGGTTGACAAGTTGAATCGTGCAAAGTCCATGTATGAAGAATCAAATTTGAAATATCGTTATTATATGTGGAGAGTCTCCGTAAGAAAAAACAATATAATGCTCCTCTCTCGTTGACTAAAGATAGTATTACTGAGGCGTGTGCGAAACAGCAAGATTGGAAGATGGGACCCGTAGATTTTGTGCAGAACTCAAAAAAGTTCTTAAGAAATTTTCTACTTCCGGGTCATTCCATGATTCTCAACATTCTTCTTATGTTGTTCGACCCATTAAAGATAGAGATGATGCGGTAGCGGATGATCATGGCAAGAGAAATGCACTAGTAGAGGCTCGATCCTAAATTTCTAGATTGTAAGAAATTGTTTGTTTGCGTGAGACTGACATTTATCGTTTATAAAAAGGAATGAAAAAGTTTACAAATGAAATAAATCGATTACATCATGAAGATTCATCGAAACGGGTAGAGTTAGATCGATATCGTTAAGATCTTCATCGTTTTACTGACAACTATCAAAAAATCTCAAATGAATTTGATTCCCTTGATGATGCTCGAGTGGAAATAGTTCATGAACTAGAAGAGTCTGAATCCCTCGCAAGAGGTATCTTATTATATCGCACAATTGCGGTTTGATACAATTTCTTACATTACTTAATCTGTTCTTTTACATTATGTTACAGGTTTCGAGGAAAATATCAAGATCGCAACTTCAAGAGTTGAAAAAGTTGAAGGAGAACTCAGAACTGCAAATGCTAGAGTTAAAGAAGTTAAGGGACAACTTCAACTTGCGGTCACTAAAGCAGAGGGAGTTGAGGGAAAATTGAAGCTTGTCACTATTAAGGCGGATGAAGTACAATGTCAGCTTGATCTGTTAACCACTATAGCTGAAGAGGAAGAAGGGCAATTGAAGATTGAGACTTCGAGAGATGACAATACTGCACGTGATCTGGTTGTTGAGAAAGGGAGGAAAAATTATTGGGAAGCGCAAGCTAAATCATTAAATTGCATTCCAAGGAATCTGCGGGCGAAGTGAGTGCGTTGAAGCAGGAGCTTGAGACTTCGCGTGCAAAAATATCTTGGTTAAATATTGAAGCTCGTATTGGGGTAGCAAAGGAAATAAATAATACTTTGGATAGAGTAAAGGCAGATGTTGCCTCTACTACACTGAATTTGGTAAGGATGTTTATTGGTCATGCCATGACTTCAAGTAAAATTTCTCCTTTTGGTTTTGAAGTTATTCCATTGAATCCATAAATGATGTAGCATGAAGGTGTGAGTTGATCATCCTTAAGCCCCATTCTTTGAAATGTGTCATAAAACAACACATTAAGTGAACTTCCCCATCCATGGTAACCTTATTTACATTCCATCCAGATATGGGTAAAGTGAGTACTAATGGATCATTGTATGTTTCAACTTCTTGATCAACTTCACTTGCTGAAAAGGTTAATGGTGCCGCCATCCAATCTTCCCATGTTTCTGCGATCTACCCGCAATTTTGAAAATTTTGTGGTCATCAACTCTTTTTCGAAGTATTCTATCAATTGCTCTATTCATAGATAATTGACTTGATTATGTGTGTTGTATTGATAGTTCGACTATTCTCCAGAATATTTATAGTCTTATCTAAACACGGTCTTGTTGGTGGGTCAGGTAGATGAAGAAACTCTTTCAATTCTCACGCATTAATTAAATTTTAAACTTGTATCTTCAGGTTTCTATATTTATTTGTAGCATGACCGTAAAAAAAACGATATTCACAGTAGTCTTTGGGATTTTCTGTGTACGGTGGTTTCCTTTCTTTGAACCATGGCCATTCAAAATCCTGTCTATTCTTAATTGAATTTATAACCCGAGAATACACGGTATTGAGTTTAGTAAAAACTCGATCTTCGAATTTTTTGTTGAATTTTCTTTCACCATATACTCTGCCCTGTTTGGAATCATTAGAAGGAGTTTCGCCCGCAACTCGTT
>JAJJMC010015431.1:72656-97033 GCA_023531435.1 Papaver californicum | reverse complement strand
TGATTTCACGCTGGGTGAATCGCATCCTTGTTGCGGTCTCACTTTTTGTTTTATCCAATTATATTATTCCACTTTAGATTTTTCAAGAATATGGTGCGGTCATATAGAGTTATGGACGATACAATATTTTCCATGTTATTGCATGTTCGGACGTGGTTTCTAGGAACGTTGTGTCATGCTTTGACTCTTTTGTGTCATGTTTTGAATCTTTTATCTCGCAACGTGCATGATTGAGACCTGTCTGTCATGCAGTAAAGGTGTCAGTTCTTTACCATCTGTCATGTCTTAGACAATAGATGCCTAAATTTATTCCAACAGTTGATCTTCGTAGAGATATGAGATTGTCTATTGAGTCTAGATTTGGTACTTCTCATTTCATCATAACCTAATGTTCCCATGTTGGAATTTTGACACGTTTAAGGTGGAGATTTGGTATTCATAACCATTATTAAACTCTCATAACTTTTGACAGCTTACTTCCATGTTCGATCAGTGCATGAACCTTAACTTTTCGAATTTTGATTTGAGGAAGAAGATGGGGTTCCCTCATCTACAAAGCTAGTGCCTTTAATATCTTTCAAAAGTTGGTCACCCTTAGTAAAATAGTTGGTGTTGTTAAAGTATTTAAGCTTCCCCCAAGTAAAAGATCCGACTGTGTTTAGCAGTTCCTTCAAAGCATGTTTCCCCCCTAACGTACGGTAGGTTGCCAATAAAATTTTCCCGTATAATGACCAATTTGCCCTTAGTTCTTGTTTTGCTTGTAACTTTCTCATACGAAGTCGGAATGACTTCATTCTTTCGCCGTTGGTTTCGTTTCTTCGTTCTCTACATGTTCATGAAAATAAATCCTGGATTTGGATAAGTTACTATTGGTCTTTGGCCTTTCTTCACTTGTAGCTTTTCTTTTATTGCATAATTAAGTGCCCTTTCAGTTCTTTCAGACGATTCCACCTAATAAAAGATAAATAAACAAAAAAAAAGTAATATACAATAATTCAAAAGAAATATAGCAAATAAGTACATAAAATTGACACTCTAAATATGTAAAATATGCACTTATCAAATTTCCGCACATCAAGCTTTTGCTAGTCCTCGAGCAAACTATATATCCTAAACTAACCTAAAGTACAACAAATCCCTTTCATTGCGGACGCGGTTAAAAAGCCTTTAAAACCCTAGGTGTTCCTAGTGGACGAGTTATAGTCTCGTGAGGGTTTACAAGAGGTATACCCAAAAAACCTAAATTCAAACTTTCAAACATTCCAGAGCACATGCATCCAAAGAGCTATGAAGACATAAAGTTTCTGCACACTAACAATAAGAAGTTAGAAGTTCCAAAGAACATTATTCTCATGCTTAATTCTTGAGTTAGGAGAACCACCATATAAAAGAATCCAGGTTCGAGAGCGACCTAATAAGCATTCAGCCTCACCAATAATATTTTATGAATTTGACACTCAAAAGACGCACTTTATGGTTTGCATGTGTGCAAGCAAGAGTGAAGATAAAAATCCTGCATACGTCTAATGGTGAGAAGGAAAAGGAAACCTTCCGAATTATATGTAAGATGTTATCCCATAGAAATATGGGACAAAAAAAACCCTTTTTTTTTTATGACTCCTAAGAAGGGAAATCAACCACTATGTAAGGATGGGAACGCTTCCTTACCTTCTCACCCGGTCTATAATCAGCACCACTCTCACAACATAGAATAGAAACGTCATCAGTCTTCGGTATTCAACTGTTGATGATGAACTCTTGAACTTTGTAGAACCTTGAAAATTGTAACACTTTTCCTCAAATTCTTGTTGCTTGAAATTTATTTATATATTTTTTCAATAGAAGAATCAATACCTTGGTACGCCGATATAGTGAGCTACTCGGTTACAATGCAGGTACCTAGTACGATGTCTAATTTTCAAAAGGTAAAGCTTAAGAAGATATCCAAGAAGTATGTGTGGGATGAGCCCTACTTGTGGAAATACTGTGTTGATCGTATTATCTGCATGTGCGTACTTGAATCTGAATTTGAATCCATTCTTCCTTTCTGTCATTCTTATGCTTGTGGTGGGAATTTTTGTTTTAAACATACGGCTCTTAAATTTCTTGAGAGTGGCTTTTATTGTCCCACCCTATTTGAGGATGCATATGCTTTTTGCAAATCTTGTGATAGATGTCAACGAATGGGTAATCTAGGTGCTCGAAATCAAATGCCATTCATACCGATTCTTACTGTAGAACGTGTGAAATTGATTTTATGGGCCCCTTTGTTAATTTTTTTGGAAGATTTTATATACTTCTTGTTTTGGATTATGTTTCGGAATGGGTGGAAGCTATGGCCACCCCTACTAATGATTCTCAAGTTGTTTGTGAGTTTGTGAAGGAAAATATTTTCACTAGACATGGCACACCACATGTAGTTATTAGTGATGGAGGATCACACTTTCATAAATCCTTCCATACTCTTCTCAAGAAGTACAACGTTACGCAGAAGATTGGTACGCCTTACCACTCACAAACTAGTGGGCAAGCTGAAATTTAAAATCGTGAGATTAAGTTCATTCTAGAGAAAACCGCCAATACTAAACGGAAAGATTGGAGGTTGAGGCTTAACAATACGTTATGGGCGTATAGAAAGGCATACAAGACATTGATTTATATATCTCCATATCGGTTGGTTTATGGAAAAGCTTGTCATCTACCGGTTGAAGTTGAACATAAGGCTTTATGGGCGGTAAGATGTGCAACATGGAGTATGATGAAGCGGGGAAGCAAAGAAAGTTGCAAATAAATAAACTAGAGGAGATACGTAATGATGCATACGAGAGTTCCAAAATACACAGTGGGAAAACTAAACTTTTCCATGACAAGATAAGTTCTCGAAAGAATTTTGTTGTGGGAAAAAAAGTTCTGTTATTTAATTCTCGTCTTAAACTATTTCCCAGTAAGTTAAGGTCCCGATGGAGTGGACCATTTATTGTTACTAATGTTTTCCCTGATGGTGCAGTTGAGGTTACTAGTCTCACAACGGGGACAATTTTCAAAGTCAACATGCATAGATTGAAACCAAATTATGAAAACTTCCCTACAGAGAATGTAAATGTAATTGGACTTCGGGATTTGCTTCCTCTGGAAGAGTAATATGGGCGAATGAAGAGTTTGATTGACGCATTTAAACCAAGCGCCGCATGGGAGGCAACTCATTGGTTTTGTATTTCTATCTTTATCTTTTGAATTTTATTAGTTTTGCATATGATATTAGGAATTTCCCATCTTGATTTTGCATTGGAAGAGTCAATTTACATTGAGGATAATGTAAATTTTAAGTGTGAGGGAGTGGTTAAGCATATAGATTAGTTTTCAATTTTGTAGGTAGAAGCTTTTTGTACACATTTGCATGAAAACCTCCGACTTTTTTAGAATTTAGAGTCACTTTGTATACTTCTAGCTACATTTACATACAGAGTTCTTACCAACATAACTGAACTTAAAAGTATTAGAGAACTATATTCAGGTTACTTAGTTGTTAAGAGGCAATAAATGATAAAAAGGGACTTAAACCGAGTGCAGAATGAATTTAGTATTAGAGTTGTTGATCAATCATTATTGTAGACTACCTATTACATCAAGCGAAGCACCAGACCTTTAATTCTTTATAGCTGTATAAACAAATTGTGCTTTGGAGTGTTCATCTTACACTAATTCCAGGTAGAATGATAAGCTACCCAAACTCGCACCAATTTCAACACTACTTTTTGATTTTTGGAGTGCTAATTCTATCAATCATGAGGTTGTCATCAGAATTGCTTACTCTATTTTTGAATGAAAACCTCCAACTATTATAGAATTTAGAATCACTTTGTATACTTCTAAATACGTTTACATACGGAGTTCTTACTGAAGTAAATGAACTTAGAAGTATTAGAGAACTATATTCAGGTTACTTAGTTGTTGAGAGGCAATAACTGACAAAAAGGGACTTAAACCGAGTGCAGAATGAATTTAGTATTAGAGTTGCTAATCAAGCATTAGTGTAGACTACCTATTACATCAAGCAAGGCACCAAAAAACTTCAATTCTTTGTAGCTGTATAAACAAATTGTGCTTTGGAGTGTTCATCTTACACTAATTCCAGGTAGAATGATAAGCTACCCAAATTCGCACCAATTTCAACACTACTTTTTGATTTCTGGAGTGCTAATTCTATCAATCATGAGGGTGTCGTGAGAATTGCTTACTCTATATTGTAGTCTTGTTTGCAGTTAGCACCATTCACTAGACAAAGCATCAATAGAAACACATCATCATCAACAAGCGGAGCAACGTCAAAATCACGAAGAAACTTGAATAAAGTCAAGGTTTCCGATTAACAAAAAGAGGATTAAAATTCTATATATAAGTTGAAGACTATGTACAAGAGCGAAGAAAATCAAAGGATGAGAGTTATTGAAGTTTATGATATTAAGACAATACAAATTGTGAAGAATCAAGTGGTAACAAAAGTGGTTGATTTCCCTTATTAGAGGTCATCAGATAGAGAAAAAAAAAGAAGGTTCTTTTCGTCCCATATTTCTATGGGATAACGAAATGGAAAACGGAAGTTCTTCTTTTTTTCCCACCATTCAATGTGTGCAGGATTTCTATCTTCACTTCTGCATGCACATATGAGAACCATAAAGTGCGTCTTTTGAGTGCAATTTCATAAAACCTTATAGGTGAGGTATAAGTCGAAGCGGAATGCTTATTCGATCGCTCTCGAGGCTAGATTTTTTCATGTGGTTGGCTTTCTCCTAAGTCAAGAGTTAAGCATGAGAATAATGTTTTTTGACATATCTAACTTCTTATTATTAGTGTGCAGAAATTTTGCCCTCATAGCTCTTTGGACATTGTGACTTGGAAGCTGGAGTAGGTTTTGTGGGTATACCTCTTGCAAGCCCGCATGAGAGTATAACTCATCCACTAGGGACACCTAGGTGTTTAAATTCTTGTTACACATGCTAAGTGTAACCGTGTCCTCGACGAAAAGGAGTTGTTGTATTTTAGTTTAGTTTAGATTAATTTGCCCGAGGACTATCAAAAGCTAAGTGTGGGGGAATTTGATAAGTTCTTAATTCACAAGTTTCTAGTATCAAATCCATACTTGTTTTAGTTATAATTCTTTCATGTTATTTTTTATTACGTTTTTTTTCGATTTTATGTCTCATATTAGGTGAATCATCCGAAATTCAATGAAATAGCTACAAAAGTGCTAAGGAAACGGAGTCTACAAATGAATACCACTTGTGAGTTGTTCAAACCCAAAATTTTCTATTCTATCATATATAAAACTGAAAGACGAAGTCAACGCAAAAAGAATGAGGTCATTCCGACATCGGACGAAGAAGTTATGGGTAAAACGAGATTTGAAGACTTGAGTCTACAAAGAGAGGTTCGGCTACTAATCATTCAGCTCGAAACAGCCGAACCTGATGCATAGAAAATAAGTTTTTTGATAAGTATACAGAGATTTGTTCGGATACAAATTGATCCTACAGTACAATCCTAACCTAAAAATAAGTTTTGAACAAAGTGTCTAAGAGAAGGTTCGGCTAATATGTGAAACATGGATAGTAGCCGAACTTTGGAGTGCGTTTTCTACGAAATATAAAAGTGTCCAGAGAGAATTTCGGCCAGTAACGCTTTATACAATTAGTATCTGAACCTGACACTCACTGCAGCAAAAATAAGTTATCAGGTTCGGCTGGAAAAGTCCATACAATTATTAGCCGAACCTGACACTGTATGGGACACTTTTCACACCTTTTTGACTCTATATTGAAACAAATATGGGCCCGGAAGGATTCTAAGACCTATATAACATGAGCACTATATAAGAAGACTCCCAAGACATTAAGAAAGGACCTTTTACACAACTTTACAAGTCTTTGAGGAGATTAACAACACAAGGAGCAAAAGCTAGGGTTTGGAGCGGTTTCACCGTCTTAACAAATTCTCTTTACTATTATGTATAACATGGATGCTTCTACATCCATGAGTAGCTAAACACCTAATTGATTGAGGATGAATTCTAAGTTCTAAACATGATTTAATTTAATATATGAATCTATTTTGATTTCTTCACATGATTATTGTTTGTTTCTACTATGAGGAATGTTTATGATTGATTAATTGATTGTTCTAGGTGGCCAACTTAATCAGTTTCTTGATTGATCTATTGCTAGTAAGGTTTAGGATATCTGTAATTTTTGAATAACTCCTACACAAATAAAGCACGTGAGACCTTGCAGAGGGATTCTGTGGAGCAATTATGTGTAAAAACAATACTAGAAAGTGGACCTTGCGCTAAGAGTCTAACTTTTAGAATCAACCTATAAAGTTACAAGGTATAAAACATTTGACCAAATTACACTTAGAGTGCGATGCCTCTAGGTGGTTTAGACGAATAGAATCTGGTATTCGAGCGCTTCGGTAACCAGCGAACAAAGGACTTTTAGGGATAACACTGCTCTAGCTGTTATCCTACGGTTGGTAATAATCTATGATGAATGAAGAATAGATGAATATAATAACTTAATGATTGCTTAGTAACGAAGAAGGATTCTTCGATCATATCTCTCTCCATTGCTTACAACTTTACTTTTAATCGCTTTCTTATTTACTTTGTTTAAAACCTAAAACAAAACCTCCATTTGTGACACGTTAAACAAGTAAAACACCTCGTTTTTATGGGAACAAACTTGACTTCCATTATATTATATTTTAATTGAAAAGAAATAAGATCACTAATTTGATTGCACCCACAACACGCATCAGCACACCCATTGATCTTTTATATCCTACCGTATTCGAACTTCAAGTTGAACGGTGTCAATTTTAAAGATTATTATAAAGAGGAAAAATAAAATAAAATAAATGTTCAATATCCCTCAAGAATAGATCAGTTCCTCATTTCATTGGTATATTTGCAATTATGAGTATCATAATAACGATATTCCATCTTCTTAGGATTGATAGATGAAACCAATTCTAATTGACATATATAAATTTTTTAAGAATGTAAAGAAATCATTATAGCTCTTTAATTTTTGGAGAGAATCCACTTTGTAGTTTATGAATATGGTTTCTTTGGGAAATAAAAACCATATATGAATCACATGATCAATTTTCAAAGGACAAAGATACCAAATTGAATTGGTCGTAGGTTGTAGATCATGCATGTGATTTATTGCCGTAAAGACAATAAAATCCAGAAATATATAACATCAGTTTTTGGTGATTATAGTTTCATTAGACGAATAGAAACTGTAACCATTTTTTGATGATTTTTTTTTCTTCTTTCGATATGAAAAAACATTAGAGAAAAAAACTTATTCGGAAAAATAATAATTGATCACACATATTCTAAAAATATAAATAATATCTATATATGATTAATAAATGGATTCCAATTGTATCAGTTAAAATAAAATAAAAATCGATGTTAGAAAGATATATAAAATCTATTTCGGTAAAGAAATAATCCATCATGTGTAATCCATGTCCGACCGTATTAAAATTGATCTCGCTAGTCAATAAGACATCATCAGAAGTATAGTTTAAAGTACCAATCAAAGAAAACAAATATAGATTTAGCATACTTAAACCTTCTGATACACAATCAATTAACTCATCAATTAGTTATAAGATTTGAAAAACTTTAGTACTGCATATGGATTTCTGTATCAAAAAGAAGGACTTAATTAATGGAGAATTAGAATTGATAAATAGTTAAAATTCCAAATAAGATTTGAAGATAACAGTTGACTCAAACAAAACTTAAAGCAAATTGTTGTTGACTGTTCATATCTCGTATGCCCACAAAACAAGTCCATCGGTTGTTTATAAAGTTCAAAAATATGAATAAACAAATCAAAGATTAATGTGCTTCTTTTTGTTTTTAGAAAAAGTCCTTAACTAAAATAAAGGCGACCAATGTGCATAACAAAACCAAACTAACGATATACATTATAAGTACAATGGCTTGATTCAGTGAAAACGGTGAAAAGACCTATACAGAAAAAGAAGGAAAAATAATTAAAAATCTTAGCGATTGGATCATACTGATAACGTATTATGAAACTAAAAAGTAAAAAATAAAAGACATAAAATATAAAGAAAGAATGAGAGAAAATTCTTTTAATGTTAGTAGAATTATAAGGATTTATATGTCTATTTATAAGGATAAGAGATATGGTACCCAAGTATTTGGAAACTCTAATTTTTAACATAAAAGCATCTTAGTAGATAAACATTGGTTTATAAGTTATAAAATCTATTTTATTTTATCGGGTATCCTCAAATTTATAGGGATATTCCTAATTGAAGGTTCCATTAAATTACCTTTAAAATTAATTAGTTAATAAAGTAGTAATAACTAATAAGTAACTAGACGGAAAAACAAGTTTTATGCATGAATTTTCTTCTTGATTCAACGTGATGGTGGATCAAGATCTTAGTAATAATATTAGAAAAGGTTATAGGGATGTTGTATCTGGTCGCGTGATTAGAAATAGAGAAGAAACAAAGATTGATATTAGTTCTTTGCCTGAGCCTATATCGGAAAAGAATGGAACTGAACATAGGGTGGTGCTTACGACAGAGCTAGAGGATGAAGTTGAAAAGATTATGCGATATAGTCTGGTGGGTAGGATGGATGCTAAAAAGATTAACATGAAATTTGAAGATGTTAAGAACAAGTTGTTGGCGTTATGGGACCTGAAACAGAGATATATACTTACACCAATGGCGAGAGGAAATTTTTCTATGTCTTTTCAGAGCGAGGATGACAAGATTAAGGTTTGGGAAGGAGGTCCATGGTTTATTGAGAATATTGTTGATAATAAAATTGTTTATCATGCAATTAGGGTTCAAGATTGGTCTCCAACTTTTGATCCTGAGAAGCAAAAAATCAAAACTATTTTTGTTTGGGTGCAGTTGAAAGGGTTGAATATATAATACTGGACGAAGAAGATTTTGTTATTTATGTGTAAAGCATTAGGTAAGCCTGTTAAGGTTGATGATGTTACTTTGCGTAGGGAATTTGATTATTTGCTAGTGTTCTTATTGAGATTGATTTCTCTAAATCTGTTTCTGGAGCATATGGGTAGAATCAAAGTGGTGTCGTAGGATTTCAAGCAAGAAGTTTTTATTCCAAATAAAGCTAATTTTTGTGATCATTGTAAAAATATTGGCCATTCTTTAGTGGATTGTAGAGAATATAATGCCATCAGGGAGGAAATGAGAGTTGCTAAAGAAGCTTTGTCGTAATAACAAAAGTAGAAGAAGAGGTAAAGGGAATAGGAGTAAAGAAGTATTAACGCCGAAAGAAATTCAGCGTCTTGAAGAGAAGAGGGAGGAACTTAGGAAGAAATATTTTGTTGAATATATATTTCAAAGTGAAGCTGATAAGATTTATGAGGAAATTGCTAGCAAGGTGGTTAATGGAGATAAACAAAATAATGGCAGTTTTGATGCTTTGAAAAATACGGTGTATGTTGAATATGAGTTTGAAGACTCTATTGACGGGGAATATGTTTATAAGGAAGAGGAGCCTGCTAAGTAAACTGAAGATGTTGTGGAGCATATTCATAATAATGAGAAAACTTCCAGCAGCGAAGACGATGAAGATAGTGGTGCTTATGAGGTTGAGACTGATGTTGCTAGCAAAACAATTGTTGCACCTCAAATTGTTGCACCAAGACCTAAGTACCAACTAAGTCAGTTAAAAAGAAGAAAGTTGATGAGGTTATGCATGAGCCTGTTGTGTCCTCTGCTAGTAAAGATACAGGCTAGAAATGGGGTGATAGGAGTGATGAGGAAGATAAGGTTTCAAATGGGAAGAGTAAAAAGGCTGAGCCTGATGCTAAGAAGAAGACTGACAAAACTGGTCCTAAGCATCCGATAAAGAAGAGAGCTAATAAATGAGGTTTTTTTTATTAGAATATTAGGGGACTAGAAAAACTTGAAGTCAAGTCCAAGTTGCGTGATTTTTGTAGAGAGTCTAAGCATGATTTTTTGTATGTGGTTGAACCCTTGGTGAAGCCTACAGCCAAGTTTATTAGGAGTTTGAGGTTGAAGGGAAGTGATTCATTTTTAAAGAAGTTGGTGTGCCAACTGTTAATAGTAAATCAAGACAAGCAATTACTGTTCAGGATAATTGTGGGTTAATTTCTTTTGTGCATGCTAGTGTATGGCACAAAGTGACAAGGAATCAATGAAGGCAACTCAGCAATGACAATATGGACTTTCCTTGGCTGGTGGTTGGAGATTTTAATTGTGTGTTGAGATTGCATGAGAAAATAGGAGGCAAAATTCCTAACGCTGATGTTGTGCAAGATTTTAGTGATTGGGTAAATGAGAATGAGTTGTTAGAGGAGGATGCTTATGGAAGCAAATTCACTTGGTGCAATAACCAATCTGGTACTAGGAGAATTTTGAGTAGACATGATATATTTTTTTACAATAAACAATAGATTGAAGAATATGCAAATTGGAGATATAAAGTGTTGCCAAGAAAGCTGTCTGATCATGCTCCTCTTTTTTGCTTTGATGTTATGATAAAGAAGCCTACTAGAGCTCCTTTTAGAGTCCAAAAAATATGGTTTGATCATCCAAATTATATGATAATGTTGACTGAGTCCTGGTAGGAAGATTTCTATGGCAATGCGGCTTATTTTTTATGGCTAAGCTAAAGAGGTTGAAAGTGGCTACGAAGCTGTGGAACAAAAATATCTTCAGGGATGTGAATAAGAGATTAAAATCAGTAGAGAGTGGTTATGAAGTTTGTTTGGAGATATCAGATGAGGATCCAAGTGATGTGGAAAAGTTGGAAAGGCTAACTGAGGCTAAGAATGTTGATGCATCTGCAGGGCATGATTTTACAGTTAGGCTAAGACAAGAGTCTAGAGAGACTTGGCTATATAAGGGAGATAGCAATACTCGTTTCTTTCATAATTCTATTAGAATGAAACGAAATAAAATAACTATTTTTGAATTGGTTGATGGGGATGGAGTAGTTTTGAGTGAAGTAAAATAATTGAATGAGAATATTATGGGTTTCTATGAGAAGAAATTTGAAGATGTGGATACGTGTGATGTGCCTAGCCTGTTGGATAACGTCCATGGGAGGATATCAACTAATAAGGCTGAGATGATGGATGCAATACCAAACTTAAAAGAAATAAAACTAGTTGTTTTTCAGTTAGGTGCAGAAAGTGCACCTGGTCCTGATGGGTTCTCGGGATTATTTTATAGGCATGCATCGGAGATTATTCATAAGAACTTGGAGGCAGCTATTCTGTTTTACTGGAGGACTAGGAAAATTCCAAATGACATGACTCAAGTTTTCTTGTGCTTTTGCCTAAAAAGGTTGGTGCTAATACTATATCTAATTTTCATCCTATTGGTTTGAGTAACTTTTTTTTCAAAATTTTAACAAAAATCTTAGCAACAAGGTTAGGAAGTGTTTTGGATAAATTGGTTTCTGAAGAACAGGTAGCTTTCATGAAGGGTAGGAATATACATGAGAATATTTGTTTAGATTCTGAAATGGTGAATGAGTTGAATATTAAGTGTAAGTATGGGAATGTTGCGGTTTAGCTGGATATTACTCAGGCATTTGATACAGTTAGCTGGGATTTTATTCTTGAGGTGTTCATGCAGTATGGCTTTTCTGATTTGTGGTGTAGTTAGATTTTTAATATTTTAAGCTCTGCCAGAATTTCAGTGCTTGTGAATGGTAATCCTAAATGGTTTTTTAAGGTAGGAAGAGGATTGCGTCAGGGTGATCCTTTATCACCATTGATTTTTGTTTTGATTGAGGATGTGCTGTGTAGGAACATCACCAAACCGAATAGATTAGGAAGATTGAAGATCATGGTTACTCATAAAGGTGTTGCACCTTCTCATTTATTTTTCACAGATGATATTATGGTCTGTAAAGGTAGCATAAATGGTTTGAAGCATTTGAAAAAAGTTTTGGGCCTTTACCAAGTTGCTTCAGCGTAGGAAATGAGTATGGATAAGAGTAAGTTATTTGTTGGTGGTTGTTCTAATGCTAGAAAGAAGAGAATTGAGATTTTTTGGGTATGCAACTGGCGTCTTTTCCAGACAAGTATCTTGGAGTTGAGCTGATGCCTGGTAGGGTTAGAATTGGTCATGTGCGTGATGTAGTAGAAAAAATCAAGGCTTGACTTGAAGGTTGGTGGGGCAATATGCTGTCTTTTCAAGCAAGAATTGTCTTAATTAAGTCAGTAATTGTTAGCTACAATATTCATAATATGAGTATGTATAGATGGCTATTGAGAATTATTCATGAGTGTGAAAGGGCCATAAAGAGTTTTATTTGGTCAGGGGATTCTTTGAAGAGCAAAAAGATGGTTATGGCTTTTGATAAGGTATGTTGTCCTTATAGTGAAGGTGGTTTGGGGATAAGAAGAATGGTTGTGGTTAACAAGGCGTTGATAATGAAGCTGTGGTGGAATATAATTATTTCGGATGAAATTTGGGCTTGCTATATGCGCGCTAAATTTTTTAAGAAGGATGGAACTATTGTGGACTATAAGCATAACTCATCTATTCTGCATGGAATTAGATGGGTTCATGAGATTGTTTTGGAAAATTCAGGATGGATAATTGGCGATGGTATCAGCATATTTCTGTGGTATGATAATTGGATTGGTTGTGGTGATTTAATTAGCTTAATAGATGACTTGGAAATGGACCTGGATAACTTGGATACAAGGCTTGGCAGTCAGATTAGCAATGGTGAATGGAATTTCAGTGAAAATGTCCAGGCAACGTTGCTATATTATGGTTCAAAGGAGACTGATATTCCTTGTATTGCTAGTGGAAGGGATATTAGAGTTTGGATGAATGATAAACTGGGCAAGTTCAGTGTGAAATCAGCAGTTGAGGTTATTCGTAACAAGCAATCAACTAGTGTCACTGGTGCTGGTTTGTTGTGGCAGCATAAAGTTCATCCAACGCTGGCTGCAGCAAACTGGAAGCTTCTACACCTGTAATGCTGTATAACGCAAGATAGGTTGTTGGCGATGAATATGGAATTGGCTTCAAGATGTTATTTATGTAAGAATGATGCCGAAAGTCTTGAGCATATTCTTTGGGATTGTTCTATGGCTTAGAAGTGTTGGAAGTGGCTAGAAGATGTTTTTCGGGTTAAGCCTATTATTGTCTTTAAGAGGAATTATCGGGTTATGAAGAATAAAAGTGCAATGATATGTGAGTTATGGTTGATTGCTATTTTGACTACGCGAGCTGAACGGTGGAAGGCTAGGAATGCAGTTTATTTGTTGATGAAAAGGTGGATTTCTTTTCCCTGAAAAATAGAATACACCTTATGATCTCAGGTTATTCAAGAAGACTGAAGGGATATATGAGTAATAGCTGTGAAGATTTAGCTGTACTCGATTTGTTTAAGGTGAATCATAAAAGAATCAAGAAGTTTGATCCCATTGAATGCTTTTGGGAGCCACCTGATAAAGATGCTATTATGATGTACTGTGATGGGGCATCAATTAATAACCAAAGACTAGCTGGTGCTGGATGTGTACTCAGGGGTCATATTAGTGAGTGTATTTGGTGCCTTGGCTGCTAGACTTGGCTTTGGTACCAACTTCAAAGATGAAATTAAAGCCATATTGTTGGGACTGAAATGGGCACTGAAGTGGGTTGTGCATTGGATGATTCAAAACATAGTGGTAGCTTCGGATTCAAAGAATGCGGTAATGGCTTTTCAAAGTGAGAATTTGCCTTGGCCTGTCGTGGCAAGGCGGAAGAGAGATAAGTCAAAGTATACACCAATCATTTTTCTTTCCTTCTATTCATCTCTACTCTAATACGGCATATTTAAAGTCGTGAGAGATCAAAGATTACCTATACGACATACTTAAAGCCGTGTAAGAGAGAAAAAAAAAAACAAACATCAAAATGTTTGCCTATGTTTCTTTTCTAATTGTATACGGTAAAATGATTTTTCGTTTTTTTTGTTTATTTCAAACGACAAAATATAAGCCGTATAGTGAAGACTTTCATCCACTCTATCACCTGAACGAGACTCTGATTGAGTTTTGGGTGAAAGTGGGTTCCTCTCTACCCATAGTAGGACCAAATTTGATCAAATTTAATTAGGTCTTTCAATTTGAATGAAACTCTCAAGTCCTATAGTCCTTGCTCTCACAAGTCACATCACATGTATTCGTGACAGGTGAGATTGGTAAAGTGCTTAAACAGAGATATGTATGGACAAGTAGCGTCAGTTGTTCTCGATATTAATTCAAGAGGTTTCTTGAATCTAAATATATGATTTTAATTCATGAGCCCTTAACATAATAGGCCATTTTTTGTTTGCACGGTTTCTTAAACTTTTTTAAGAATAAAAAAATAAAAATATTATAAAAAGGAAAATTTGTTTAGGTTTAAGTCCAGTATGTGCTTTATATATTAATTAATAAATAAATTTAGTGGGGCTGCATGAGTTTGGCCGTGATGGCTTGACACTTTTTGTTCTAATGGGATGCCAGGAATTAAACAACAAAAATTCGTAATCGACTATGGGTTGGGACTTTCCAAAACCGTTCCTTCATATGTAACGAGACCCATACCATTCAAAAATAGTCCCCTACTAGTTCCATATGGGGTGGGTCCAGTTCCAACGTGAGGAAACCGTGTTGGAGGAGTCTCACCCCACAGTCCGTAAAGAACCAACGATTAAACAACTTTAGAAAAACTTAATATTTTCAACATAACTCTGAATTATACAGTAAATGCTTCATAAAACACTGAAGCAGACACTACAGTGACACGAAATGCATAATTATTTGATAAGACTATTTCAATTAGTGCCTAGAAGATATTTTTCGGGTTAAGCCTATTAGTGTCTTTAAGAGGAATTATCGGGTTATGAAGAATAAAAGTGCAATGATATGTGAGTTATGGTTGATTGCTATTTTGACTACGCGAGCTGAACGGTGGAAGGCTAGGAATGCAGTTTATTTTGATGATGAAAAGGTGGATTTCTTTTCCCTGAAAAATAGAATACACCTTATGATCTCAGGTTATTCAAGAAGACTGAAGGGATATATGAGTAATAGCTGTGAAGATTTAGCTGTACTCGTTTTTTTTAAGGTGAAGCATAAAAGAATCAAGAAGTTTGATCCCGTTGAATGCTTTTGGGAGCCACCTGATAAAGATGCTATTATGATGTACTGTGATGGGGCATCAATTACTAACCAAAGACTAGCTGGTGCTGGATGTGTACTCAGGGGTCATATTAGTGAGTGTATTTGGTGCCTTGGCTGCTAGACTTGGCTTTGGTACCAACTTCAAAGATGAAATTAAAGCCATATTGTTGGGACTGAAATGGGCACTAAAGTGGGTTGTGCGTTGGATGATTCAAAACATAGTGGTTGCTTCGGATTCAAAGAATGCGGTAATGGCTTTTCAAAGTGAGAATTTGCCTTGGCCTGTCATGCCAAGGCGGAAGAGAGTTAAGTCAAAGTATACAGCGATTCAATTTAAGCATGTGTATCGCGAAGTTAATTTTGCGGCTAATGCCATGTCAAAGTACGCTGCTAGATTGCAGTATGGTGAACAATTACATTTTGCAGGTAAATCTGATTTCCTCAATTGTTTAAAGGGTCAAGGTATTTTTTATTTTCGGTTTAAGTAAAGTTTTTTTATCATGGTAATTTATACCATGATTTTTTCTTGTAACTTTTGAAGTTGGGAATTTTTCTAGATGGTCCAAAGACCCGTCTACCAGTTATGCTATAAACCACCGGGAAAATATTTTTATCCGGAGGTCCAAAAAGGTTTCAAAAAAGAGAATTACTTCACTGCCCATAACATTCACGTGTGAACCTAGCCATGTCCTCAATGTCTTCAATACGAGTTTCTTTTCACTTTCAAAAACTGAAATAAAAATCAAACCCAAAACTGATTAGGGCAGCGAAGATTCAAAAGTGACTCGTTACAGAAAGATAGATCAAAATCAAAATAAAGTAAAAATCATTAAAAAAACGTATCAAAAAGAGAGATCAAAGAGGAACAAAATCAGAAAATTCAAGACTCAAGATCAAAAACCTAAAATCAATAGATTAAATACTAGTAGATCTGAACTGATTTCTACTGAAAGTTGAAGGAAAATGGTTACGACAAGAACAATTGAGAGAAAAATAAGAGAGATAGTAGTAGAAGAAATCATATTAATCAACAATCATCAACAAAAACAAATCAAAAACCGTGTTAAAGATCTAGTGAAAAAGAAGAAGAAGAAAGAAGAAGAAGATCCTATAGTGCATATTGATATGTACTGAAGGAAAAAGTGTATGATCCCACGGTACATATTGATATGTACTAAAGGGAAATATGTATTGAAGGAAAAAGTTATGATCCCACAATACATATTTTTCTTCGGTACATATTGATATGTAATGAAGGAAAAAGTTTAAGATCCTACAGTACATATTGGTATGTACTGAACGAAAAATAGGTATTGTAGGAAAAAATGTATGATCCCATAGTAAATATTGATATGTACTGAAGGAAATAGAGTAGATGATCCAAGATTACATATTGGTCCAATACTACATATAGATATGTATTGAAGGAAAATATGTACTGAAGAAGAAAGTGTATGACCCAACAATACATATTGATATGTACTGAGATACAAAAATAGAAAATCAAAACAGAGGATTCAAACAAATCATCAACAAAAACCCATTTCAAAACTGGTTTCTGATGAAATCTGAAGAAATCATCAACAAAAATGGTTACTACTAGAAGAATTAACTGAATAGTAATGGAAGAAGTAGTAGAAGAAGAAAATTTATGTTGCAAAGAAGAAGAAGACCTTTGTTATTCACCAAAAACAAGTAGAACCCAGCAAACAGTACATATCCTTATGTAAAAACCTAAGTTATGCTTGAATAGGCATCGATACATATTGATATGTACTGAGATACCCATATCTAAACAAGAAAAATGATGAAAACAAGAAGAAAAATAAGAAAAGTCGTACAAGACCAATTTCTACATAAAA
The DNA here is from genome assembly GCA_023531435.1 of Papaver californicum. NCBI lineage: Eukaryota > Viridiplantae > Streptophyta > Magnoliopsida > Ranunculales > Papaveraceae > Papaver > Papaver californicum. Next base: position 79,932 of record JAJJMC010015431.1, on the reverse strand, counting down.
GAAGATATCACTCCCAAATCAGTAGAAGAAAACCTAGTTCACATGATGATCCTACAATACATATCTCACATTACATATTCGATATTACATACCCCACAGATGAAGAAGAAGATTAAAAGTCTAAACCAAAACTAAAAAATGATGAATATATAATTTTTTCTTCATCATCTTAGATCTATTCTCAGATCTACTTCTTCTTCTTCACCATCACTTTACTATAGAAGTTACCTGGGATGAATGGAGTTGGAGATGATTATAAAACACCGAATTCGATCTTCAGAAAGAAACCCTAAAAACACCAACAAAGAAGAATAAAAACGAATCTGAAAATTTTGGAAATTGAATTGGTTTCAGGGCAGTGGGTACGAATGAAATATATATATGTTACATCATAACACTTGCACATGAATGAATTAGAGAAAAAAAAATTGGTCTAAAAATTTAATTTTGGACTAGCAGTATATGGATCGGATGGATGGACCACCAGTTAAAGAGAAATTGGATTATCCGGTAATTTCTAATTTGAAGTTTTTTAATGCATTTGACTTAGCCAGAAAAACAGAAAATAATAGACATCCTTTTCCCGCAACGTGTCTCAAACTTTATCCCCTTGTTAAACCCTGCACTCTCCCTATCTTCCCCCAAACCAGTGAGTGTACCAATGGAGTATTTCTCCAAACCCTTATTCTTCAATTCAATTTCCTGAAAAGAGAAACCCTAAATTTAATGGCGATTTCAGTCTCCTCATTACTACCAATCCCATCAATACACGATTCCTCCTCTTCTTTTTCTTCTTCTTTATCACAATTTATGGTTTTCCGATTCTTTTCTATTAAATGCCCATTTCATCAAATCACTAAGCAACGGAATCTATTAACAACAAATGCTGTTTACACTGAAGCTCACACTTCGATTACTCCGAGAAAAGACACGACGGAAACCGAGGTCGACGGGATTTCTCTCCTGAACGAGAGAATCCGGCGTGAATATCGGAGAAGAGGTGAAGTATCATCAAAGAATGATAATTCAATGAATAGTGAAGAAGCTGAGAAATATATACAATTAGTTAAAGAACAACAACAAAGAGGACTACAAAAATTGAAAGGAAATAGAGAAGGAGGAAATGATGGTAGTAATCCAAAGAAGAGTTTTAATTATAAGGTGGATCCATATACGTTACATGCAGGTGATTATGTTGTTCATAAGAAAGTTGGTGTTGGGAGATTTGTTGGGATTAAATTTGATGTACCTAAAGATTCTACAGCTCCTATTGAGTATGTTTTTATTGAGTATTCTGATGGTATGGCCAAATTGCCGTTGAAACAAGCTTCCCGTTCGCTTTATCGTTATAGTCTGTGAGTTCATTCATAATCCTGGCCTTTTTTAGTTGTGTTGTGTTTTTTCTTGATGGTGTTAGAAAATACTGTCAACTTTTGCCTATTTGTGTCATGGCCTCTACATGGCATCAGAATTGTTGTTGCATTGACTTTAAAATGGTACAAGGATGTTTTTGCATTGAATTTAACATGGTATTGTTGCATTGGCTTTAACATTGTATCAGATATGTTGCTTTAACGTGGTATCAGAGTTGTGTTTATATCCCCCGTCTTTTTTAGTTTATTTATGTGTGTGTTTTGTAATGGTGTTAGAATATTGTCACCGCTGAGCACTAAAATTTGTATCACTGGCTCCAACATGATATTGGAGCTATTGCTTTGACATGGCATTAGAGATGTTGCTTTAGCATGGTATTAGAGCGGGTTGGTTTGGAATGTTTATGTATAAAGGTTTGTGTGATTTTGAAATGTTTGACCAAAATTTTGTGTTGGATTTTCTTGTTTGTTTGTAAAGTCCGAATGAAACGAAGAAACCACGTACATTGAGCAAATTAAATGATACGACTGTGTGGGAAAGGAGAAGGATAAAAGGGAAGATAGCTGTACAAAAGATGGTTGTTGATTTAATGGAGTTGTACTTATATAGGTTGAAACAAAAGAGACCACCTTATTCGAGAACGTCTAAAATTACTGAGTTCACCGAACAGTTTCCTTTTGAGCCAACTCCTGATCAAAAACAGGTGCCAGGTTTTATGCTTTTGTGTAGTAAGAAGTGAAATTTTCTTCATATTTGCTCTGCTGTTTTGCTGGATTGGGTTTCTAGTTGTGCTCAACTTACTGTCTTTGTTGTTTTACCGCTTGGTTTTAGGCTTTCATTGATGTTGAGAAGGATTTGACTGAGAGGGAAACTCCAATGGATAGATTGATTTGTGGAGATGTCGGGTTTGGTAAAACTGAAGTTGCTTTACGTGCTATTTATTGTGTGGTGTCAACACAAAAACAAGTTATGGTTTTAGCACCAACTATTGTTCTTGCTAAGCAACATTTTGAGGTCATTTCTGATCGGTTTTCTCGGTATCCTGATATCAAGGTTGGACTTTTGAGTAGGTTTCAGGTGTGTGATTTCTTATCCATGTATTAGCCTTACAATAATCTATTATCATTCGTCAAACATCCACTTATACGTGAATTTTGCTATTATATGGTTCTACATAATATCCCTTGGCTTAACCTTGAGATTACACTGAAATTATGTATGCTGGATTTTCACTGAAATAATTGGCTTTTGTTATTTTTGCAATTTGAAGACCAAGGCAGAGAAAGAGGAGTATATAACAATGATTAAAAATGGAGAGCTGGATATTATTGTTGGAACTCATGCGCTTCTTGGAAGTCGAGTGGTCTATAACAATCTTGGTTTACTTGTTGTTGACGAAGAACAGGTTTGGATCTCGCCACCTGCTGCCTGCTTCTGTATGTTATTGATTGTTCCCTTGTGGAGCCAAGGACCATTGTATGTACTTGCTTAGTTTGGTTCACATAATATTTATATGTATGCGAAATTTTGAACTTGTAATTTCTACTTTGCTTTTGGTTTGTCATATTAACTCTTCTAAGAGTTACTGGTTTTCATAAGTTCTGTTTTTTTTTTCACAGAGGTTTGGCGTGAAACAGAAGGAGAAGATTGCTTCTTTTAAAACTTCAGTTGATGTTCTCACTCTTTCTGCAACACCGATTCCCAGAACTTTGTACTTGGCTTTGACTGGGTTTCGTGATGCAAGGTAAATAACTGATCATGGAATATCTTGAATGTTTGCGAGCATCCATATGATTCTGATCTGTTATTGTGCATGTACTAAAAAATGATGAGCTTACTGTCCATACCAAAGGTTTATATTTCTCAAATCAGTGGTCCACCATGTTTACCACACCCCTTTAGAAGCTCTAATAGATTTTTTGTTTTTGTTTGCTATCAGTTTGATTTCGACGCCACCTCCAGAAAGAGTTCCTATAAAGACTCACATGTCAGCGTATAGTGAGAAAAAGATTGTATCTGCAATCAAGTATGAGCTTGATCGTGGGGGTCAAGTTTTCTATGTTTTGCCACGTATAAAAGGTAATTAGATTGCTTATTATTTGCTTTTGCATGTCTGCCCTGTGTTTGAGCTCAAATGGCAATGTCATTGAGTCACCAACTTCTGCGTACTGGTGACTTGAGTAATCATTATATGCCTGTTTGGTGTGCCTATAAGTTAATGTCAATCTCCTGCGCTTTGATAACAGGTCTGGATGAAGTTATGGGATTTCTCGAGCAGTCATTTCCAAATGTTGAAATTGCAATTGCTCATGGAAAGGTAGTGTCTGTGATACTCTCTTTTGTGCAACTGAAGTTAGAAATGATGTCATCCCATTTTTAAGTATGCGGTTTTGTTACTGTTTGCAGCAATACTCAAAGCAACTAGAGGAAACTATGGAGAAATTTTGTCAAGGAGAAATCAAGATCCTTATATGCACAAACATAGTTGAAAGCGGGCTTGATATTCAAAATGCCAACACTATAATAATCCAGGACGTTCACCAATTTGGCTTGGCACAATTATATCAGGTCTTGGTGCAATATCAGTTTACTTCTCTTTTCTCGTAAATTTTACTTTTAAAGAGCCATCTGAATTGTGATAGGGAAACTATATTCTTGACAACTTACCACTTTCTAAGAAATGAAGCTCATGTTGTTCTAAATAGCCATGATATGTTGCTCTCTCTTTGTTACAGAATTTATTACGAGACCGCATGGCTATTGTTTTAGTCTTTATGAAAGATCCTTGGATTTTGTAATTCAGCAGGGTAGGCATAGGGGTGTAAACAAGTGTCATATAGATGGTGTTAGTCCAAAATAGCAATATGCGGGGTAAATACTTACTTGTGGCCTTTTGCAGATTGTTTATTTAGCTGATTGAAGGTTCTTCTTTATGATATTTCTACAGTTTCTCACCTTCTAATTTCTTATTAACTGCGGAATTTGAATTTTTATTATCCTTCTAGCTACGTGGGAGGGTTGGCCGCGCGGATAAGGAAGCCTATGCGCACTTATTTTTCCCTGAAAAGTCAGCGTTATCTGAGCAGGCACTGGTGTGTTCTCAACATTACCCTCCTCTAAATTCGTTAACTGTTAAAACAACTAATGATTGTGAATCTTCCATTAAATTGTTGTTCATCTGGATGCTGAATATCATATTAATATGTTCATTGATATATGGTCTTCGTAGTAGTTGCATTTGATCCAGAAAGGATTTTTGAGAAATGTCCGTGCTTCACCTATTTTCTCTTTGACATTCAGGAGAGACTAGCAGCACTTGAAGAGTGTTGCAATCTTGGCCAAGGTTTTCAATTAGCAGAAAGAGACATGGGCATACGAGGATTCGGGAATATATTTGGGGAGCAGCAGACTGGTGATGTTGGCAATGTAGGCATTGATCTGTTCTTCGAAATGCTGTTCGAAAGCTTATCCAAGGTTGAAGAGCATCGGCTTATCTCAATCGCTTACAAGAATGTACAGGTTTGTTAAATGTCCGAGAAAGCTGTAGTGTTGGTTTTTATGCATGCCAATATCATATATTTAGTATATCAAGATGTAGCACACAAACTGAATGTATCATTGACGACTCCGGTGCTCCCATCATAAGAATGTTACCGTCTGAGGTTGTTCCAGCTCGATACCGTCAAGAATTCCTGACTATTGCATAGAAACAGATTCTTCTTAGAAGCATTTTTCCCTTCCAATATTTTTGCAGCCTTTTGTCCAGTCAGAAGAGTTCTTTACAGACTCTAACACTTGTGTATAAAAGTAGGTGCTGCAATTATCAGATTAGGTTGAGTGCGACTCTTTTTCTTCATAGGCTACATCGAACTATTTGGCATCTGATTTGTTCTGATTTGGTTGATTGAGATGAACGTTTATGAAGTTTTTTGGCTCCTAATTTTCTCTCCCTTTTGGTACCTCAGCTTGATATAAATATAACAGCGCATCTCCCTTCTGACTACATAAATTATCTGGAGAACCCAATGGGAATACTTGAAGAGGCTGAGAATGCAGCTGAAAAAGACATCTGGAGTTTGATGAACTTTACGGAGAATCTACGTCGCCAGTATGGAAAAGAACCACGCTCCATGGAAATACTATTGAAGAAGCTCTATGTGAAGAGGATGGCTGCAGATTTAGGAATTAGTAGAATATATGCCTCAGGCAAGATGGTAGGCATGTTAACAAACATGAGTAAGAAGGTTTTCAAGCTGATGACTGAGTCGATGGCCTCTGATGTTCAACGGAACTCTTTAGTCTTAGAAGAGAACCAAATCAAGGTGCAAATAATTTCTTTTGTGCTTTCCATGATATTGAGGTTATCCGTGGTAAGGATCATCACAACTAACTTTTATGAGTTCTCGTTCACTTCACATTTGTTTTCACAGGCAGAACTACTTCTGGAGCTGCCAGGAGAGCAACTCCTCAACTGGATCTTCCAGTGCTTAACAGAACTTCATGCTTCACTACCAGCACTTATTAAATACTAAATATAGTTGAAAAGAAAAAATCTACCTTTTCTAAACTGGTATTGGATTCTCAATGAAAGATATTGTCGTTGGTACTATGCCGCAGCTCGTTTGAACAGAAGTCCTTGGGCAGTCACCTGATTGGACTTCAAAGCTGGTTGCTCTTGTATAGATCATATAAGCTCAGAGTACGTGTAATTCAAAACAATGGCTGATAGATATTCAAAGCCATATTTGTACTAGCAATATGGTGTATAAATAATCCTTTACAGGTGTGTACTTGGTGATTTGAGGTCTTCTTTTTTTCCCCTTTTTACCAAACAACTGCTAACTAGGATCCCTCCCTTTTGTTGCATGAATGAAGTATTGAAGAGCCAGGTTCGGTGCAGTTGCCATATTTCTGCAATAGAGGTGAGAAATCTATACCCGCCATGACTGTCTATGTCTGACATGGCAAACAAAATTGACTATTTGACTGATGTCTTCCTTTTTCCTTGATGCAGTTGAATCAAGGGATAACTTATAATTCCAACTTAATACAGCTGATCATAACTTGTTACATGAAGTCAAGCAGTACCAACAATGTCGGAAAGATTTTTCGTCTAGTATGTCTGTACAAAAGGCCGGCCTAAATGTTTCTTGTGTCGAGAAGTTACTTCTGTTTTTCTTGATCGTTGTAGGTGGTCCAAGCCTTCAAAGTTTTTGTAGTTTCAAAAAGAATGTTCAGTACAACACCACTATTGGAAACCTTCTTTTGCTTGCAGCAGTATATCTTCCGTTCCATCTTGACCAAATGAAACGAATCACGTACTGGGATTTTGATGTTTTGGTCATTAAACATGATTTATGTACATTCAAGACATCAGTTAAACTATTACATCAAACAAGCAGTGTCCATCCATTTCTTAAAGAAGAATTTTGTTAGTTAATTCTCATATCTTAATGGAATATTCCAATATAAAATGTCAAATATGTCCTTTTGGATTAAAATAAGGAAAAGGATCGCAACATCCAATCGAAAAAGAAAGAAAGAAAGTTGGGGTATTGTTTCTTTCTTATTCTGGAACTATTAGCTGGTTGAAATTGTTGCTAGTTATCAACAATGCTATAAACCGGTTACAAAGTGCATTTTTTTACATATTTTCGATACTCGGTGACACACCCGGGTGGTTAAACCTCAAATGGTTTTAACTGTGTATAGCATACATAAATGAAAGGAGGTGGAGAAGTAATAGAATCATTTTATTAATTCTATTAAACATGCTCATTCCTTCTTCCATTCGAACAGTACATGAAATGTATATATAGGTCTTACACAAAGTTGAGATAAGCACTACATATGATGAAGCCTGATATAGGGGCTCCAACATCAATAGAGGGGCTCCAATAAT
>JAJJMC010015431.1:37939-60951 GCA_023531435.1 Papaver californicum | reverse complement strand
TTTTTTTCAATACCTTAGATACACCATTGTTGGATTTTTCTGTGCTTCATTTTGCTTTTCACTATCGATTTCTTGTTGAATCTCTTGATTAGGTTGAAAGGAAAAGTGTTCATTGCCATCACTACTACCTTGAATGCCTTTAGTATGTTTTTTCATCTAGAGTTGTTGTGTTGATTTTAATCGACGATGAATTTGCGAATCGGCGATGAATTGTGATGGATTACGGTTTGGTTTTTCTTTATTTAGTTTTAAAAAATTTTGAAAAATTATGGGAGAAATTAAAAGAGTTTAGGTTTTAATTAGTATAAGGGTAAAATGGACATTTAACTTTACCCCCTAGGACATCCCTTATCGTAAAATTGGGTCACCTTGGCTCAACTAGGAGCCCCTCTATTGATGTGGGAGCCCATATATCAGGCTTCCATATGATAGCAATCACTATGCAAGGGACACGTTGGGAGAAATGTGTTTTCTTCATGGAAAGTTATTTCGGTCCCATGGAATGTGTCATCCATTTATTAACACGATTTGTAACACTTCCCATTGGATAACATCATTCTAATTATGTTATCCCGTTAAAATTCGGTTCGTAGGCTTTTGAAATGGAATATACCACATAAAGATTTTAATGATGTGTGCTGCCTCATTACAACCTACGCTAGAACCTACGCCAAAAAAATTCGATAAGATAAAAACTGGACAACCGAAAAGGATATAATGCTTCATGTTTTGTTAACCTTTGTGAACATGTTGTCTTTTCAGAAAAATCACTTAGGAAAAACTTGAATGCTGGAAGTTCGTACCGATATTGATGACGTTGCTCATTTTGTTTCGTTAAATCTTTCTAGGAAAAACCGTGCATGGTAAGAACATGAACCAAATAATACGGGCGATTATCTGATAATCGCATCCTAAGAAAATTTATGGATATATCTCTCTTTAGATGATAATCACCGTTCTAAGCTGATATCTCATTAAAAAACTTGTCAGGAAAAATCAAGAGGGACAAAACCTGAACGTAGGAAAACATGAGTACTTAGAACAATGATTGACCTGCAGATGCTACCTCGTTAAAACCTTGCCCGTAAAAATCCAAAGGGACAAAAACCAGGACGAAGGAAAAATAGTACAACATTTTAAACTGCGGATGACACTGGACTCGCATGCCTCATTAAAACCTTGACAAGGAAAACCCAGTGGGAAAACCCTGACTAAGGAGAAAGAGTACATCGTAAAGTCCAAATTGTCCAATATCCAGAGTCTTCCACGACTTTACTCTCCCTGATGAGTAGCCTTCTAATTCAATCACTGTTCTGGATAATACTGCATAGGGATCACAAACCATCTTGTAATGTCTTCATCAATAACTTTCTTTACTCGAGAATCTTAGTTTGATCTTATTCTGTACAATTTCTTAATGATTTTCTGATTGCACAAACTTTTTATACTCCACTAGCTTTGTCTGAACAACCGTAATCGATCGAAGGAAGAACATGGTATCCTCTACCACCAGACTACTAACTAGGAGGATATTTAGCTGCTTCAACAAACCTGTTAAAAATTAAAACTTGAACAATCTGATTGGTTTTTCTCTTGGGAGACATTCTGCGATCTTTTATGCAAAAGATCTAATATAACGGTACCATGAAGATGAAGAACTTTTCTTAGGACTAATGTTTTGATATTGGTGTTGGGTAAAACCATACTTACAAGTTTACTACAAACCCAATATCAGGTATTATAGCATATTTCAGCTACTGCACATTTACACATCTTTGGTGTAACACATACCACAGAGTGATCATATCTCCCTTGTTGAGATGTAAACCAATCAATCTTAAAAGTAAGAAATCGCACAACTCCAATCGTGCCAGTTTTTCCATTTGTTGATGATGGATTTTTGACAAAGGAGAAGATTGTAATATAGCCACGTATACTTAGCACTTCGAAATTCTACCTTAGGTTGAGAGCAAACAATTCTTAGAGAAAATTCTTTTCTTAGTTCTTAAACGAAATATCTTCCGTGTATTAGTAGCTAGATTTGCTATTTTGAATGAGTTCAATCGATACCCTTTGTGATGAAAGCAAGTAAACCCTAATCTACAACGGATTCCCGAAACCTTAACTTTTTTTTATTATTGATTTCAATCTTCGATAAATAGATTTAATTCATTCCTAGCTTAATTCTTTATATTCAAAATCTGAAAAATAATCTTTAGACTCGAAATTTACTTAAATTAATTAGTATAAGTAATGCACACTCCTCGTGGGAACGAACAATATTTGCTCAGGTCTACATCTTTTGACACTGTGCGCTTGCGGTAAATCAAAGTCAGTTTTCCGAAGCATCAATTTTTTGGCGCCGCTGCCAGGGAGTTGTTTTTAGGTTTTGGAACGAAAACGAAAAGAAATTGAGCCAAAGATTTTGGTGATTAAAAGACTTGGAGTAAAGTTAAAGCTAAAAGAACGGAAAAGAAGACAAAAAATTTATTTTTTAATTTTTAATTTTTAGGGTTATTTTACTTGTTATTTTAATTTAGAAAAACTGTATTTGAAAATCTTTTATTGTTTTTGTAATTTTCTTTTATTTTTGGACACTTTGGGACATTTTTGGACATTATTTTTATTTTTAAACCCTACAGAAGGGTAGTATTAAATATAAAATGCACAAGGAAGGACCACAATTACGATATTGTTTCACCCCCTTGGGTTCGTACAATGACACATGAGTCAGTGGCCCGAGTCGATTTCAACGGTTCATCGCCCGTCTGGTATGGGAGGTAAAACTCTATCATTCCACGAAACCCCTGCAAGTGGATTTTCTGTATTCCTTCATAATGCATATATGTTGAGGACTGAATACTGATTTATTTTCTAGTAAAGGGCAAGAACTGGCCATACAAGATAAGGACTCGGATTTCATCAGCGTTTCTTTCTTGCCCGCTTTAGGAACACGCTACCAAACGCGAACCTAAGCTTATAATTTTGATTAGAAAGAGACCGATAGGGTAACGAGCTTATAGAAAAGTCATTTCAAAGGACTGAATTGGTTACTCTGTTAGCCTAAATCAAAGTTCAGGAAGATTATTTTAAGAAGATTCGATCCGCCTTGTAACCCAAAGAAACGTTGCCAAAGAGACAGGGTTATCAAAGCTCCTTAGAGATTATCCTGTTTCTATTCGAATTAATCTAATTCAGATCGTTCTAAGAGGTTTGATAAAACTGTAACTAGTTTCCTTTTGAAAGAATAAAAGTTGGTCTAGAAACAATCTAAGTGGAGCCATCATGCTTTTCGTTTGCTAGATTCAATAGGTTTGATTTGGTTGAGTCAGCCTTGCTTGTGATTTTTTAGAATTCCCTTCTAATTAGGATGAATTTTTTATTTTTTAGTGCATGCCAGATATACCAGTAGGTTGGGATAAAGATCAGGATAATCGTCTTTTTAGATCCATTATTCATGGATGGAACCGATGATGAGGGTGTAGACCCTCTAGTTAAAAAGTTTTGGAGACTACATGTACCTAACTAGAGTCTCTCAACCGTCATGCATTGTTTTACCTACCACCAAAGTTCACTTTGAAATTAAGACTAATACTATCCAGGATTTGCCAAACTTCTATTGTAGAGAAAATGAAAACCCTTACTACCACATTAGAAACTTTGAGGAACTATGTGGTACTGTGAAAATTAAAGACTTGACCGATGAGTATTTGAAATTGAGATTGTTTCCATTCTTTTTAAAAGATAAGGCGAAATAGTGGCTTGATGTTTTACCATCTTCTTCCACTCAAACTTGGGATGCGATGACTAAGTTATTTTTGCATAAATTTTTTCCTAGGTATAGAACCCCAGCCCTACGTCAAAGTCTTAATAGTTTCTCGCAGCAAGATGGAGAATTTCTCCATGATTATTTAGAAAGGTTCTATGAACTCTTGTTGCAATGTCCACACCATGGATTAGATAACTTGAGACTCACTATGATTCTCTACGAAGGATTAGATCACAAAACTATGACTATGGTAGAATCACTATATCACTAGTATAAATTTGGGCTTCCATGACAGTTCGAAATCCTCAATCATGACAGTTCAAAAAATACCTGTCAGAAAAGAATAAGCTACGAGATATAAGCGACAGTTTATTATCAAAAGTCACACTAATAATGGTACAAAATCGTGACAGTTTATTAATGTTACTTAATAATTATACCATGACAGTTTTTATAGAAAACTGTTAGTGTAGATTGATGTATAATAACTGTTTTAAACTGTCACTATTCTTAAGCTATAACAACTGTTGTATATAAAAACTGTTATAGAAGTGTATAGCTATAGATGACAGTTTCTTTCAATTACTATAATTTTCATTTATAGTGACAGTTTTTATCCAAAACTGTTGTTATTCATATAATCTACCATAAAACATTTTCAAACCCACGATATAATAGTTTGAGTCCCTAAATAGTAGTGGTCTGTTTTATTAGTGGGTCTATTCTGTAACTTTTGTTAATGGTCTCTCTCAAACACCTTCGTCTCTCATTTCGTTAGAACCCCCGACCCCGAGAGATGAAGCTTAAACATAATTTCTCGATCCCGCCAACCATATCTCTTTATTTCCCTAAAACTAAAATCTTAATCTCTTTCGACAGTTGTTGGTACAAGGAGAATGATGTTCACGAGAAGGTAGAATCTCACAGATTCGGTATTTCGATTAGAGTCTCACTGATTCAGTAGAAGAAGGCTGTTTCAGTTGAAGACGAAGACACGAGAAAACATTTGTGTTTTTGTAGCAGATTATGTAAGTAAATCGAACCCAACCACTTATTTCGGTTTAATCACATGATTGATTGTGTTTATTTGAAGATAAGAGAAATTTTTGATTTTATTTTACGATTTAGGGTTCATCCAAATTTGGGGTTTTTATGTTCCTTGTCTAATATTTTAAGATTTAGGATTCATCCAGATCTTGAGTTAGTCGCATCTATTTTTTGTTCTTTTTGTTCTTTTTGCTGATTGAGGATCTATTTTCTTAGTGACTATTAAGGCTGTAGGGTTTAGAATTTTTAAGGTACTCACCATTGAAAGAATCTGTAGATAACTTTTAGGCATTGTTAAGTGATGACTTATACACAGCTTTATGCCAGTTCTGCTTCAGAAAATTCTTGACCGAGAGAGCTGAAATATATCTCAGCCTAATATATTTTTTATTTTGTTTATCTATGTGTTGACATTCTAATTGGATACAAAACTGATGATGGGTTTTTCATTTTACATCTTATAAATCATTTCTAACTAACAAATTTATCATCTTGATATTATATCTGATCAAAACAGAGAAATCTTAGTATGGAAGAAGAACAAGTACTTTGGAGGAGGAGATGGAGATTGATTAGTATAATTCTGTTAATGTTGGTTTATTGTGTTGATTCTTGTTTGTCTCTCAATGATGAAGGTACTATTGCAGTTTTGAATTTTAAACAAAAATAAAAAAAAATTGATTTTATTTTTATTTTTGGAAATGGGTTTTTGACTATTGAGATGGTTTTATTGAACATGGAGGTATATCACTATTGAGGTTTTGGGAGAGAGTTGGGAGAGACCCATATGGTGTTTTGTTGAATTGGAAGTTTAGTGATGGTGCACAGAATCCTTGTTCTTGGTTTGGTGTTAAGTGTTCTAATGATGACAAAGTTATAAGCTTGTAAGTAGTGATTCTTTTGATTCAGCTTTTTCTTCTTGCTGTTCTTAATGAATTGTGTGAATTGAACTTCAAATTAACTTGTTGTTATGATAATTTACGGAAGTGTGAAGCGCTAGTTGATTGCTAGTGAAAATTGTGTGGGAGGTGGAAGGGAGTTGAGTGTGTGTGTATGTGTGTGGAGTAATTCAGTGGTAGATCTGTTCTTTCGTGCCCTTGTCGACAGAAATCTCAGTCAACGAACTAAAAAGTAGTACTGTTGGTGAGAGTTTAGAAACTCAATGGGGTATATGTTGTGGGAAAAACCATTTCGAGCTTCAACCTTGTGAGTGAGAGTACTATTTAGTTATTTCGTCAAGGGAATAAGGAAAGAAAGTTAAAAGTCAGTATTTTTGATTGATTTGCAGTGGCTGATTTGAAAAGACTGGAGGAACAAGCAAGAGATGGACCAAATGATCCATATGCATTGGCTAAGTGGCGTATTCTTAACAGGTTGTATGACAGAAATGAGACAATGTACTACAAGGTATGTGCTCATATTTTTTGAGTTGGGGTTTCTACTTAGTACTGTAGCATTAAGTTTTGAAGGTAGAGGCCTTAAAAAATGTATGGCCTCAAGGCTGACTGAATGCATAGTTTTCGTTACTTTCATTAATATTATCATCTCAAGTGTAATCCATTATAATCAACTGACATATTGCATCTGCAAAGGTATTACCGAGTGACGAGGTCATGCATTATACTAATTTCTCTTAACTTTTTTCTCTTTTTTTAGGCACATCCTAGACTATATCTTTGTTCTCTTTTTCTCGATATTATATCTTAGGTATTTTTATTTGTAACTTTTTCCATTGTAGGCTAAAGCTTCTGGAAAGATCCCTACAGACTGCCAAAAAATGGGTGATGAGATTGGAGTAAGTGGATCTGATGTTGTTTAAAAGATCTTGTTGCTGTTTTGGTCAACGTCTCTAAGTTCTCATCTATTTATTTATACCAGACAACAATTCTCGGGAATTATGACAAAATTCTAATATCCTGCAATGCTCTGGATTATCATGATTTAATCAGCTGTTCGGTGAAGCTCCTTACTGATTTCCCTGAAGGTACATATTGCACACTATCATCTAAACTATAACTGGTTATGCAACTTCGCTATTATTATTTTACTTTAATGTATTATTTTCTCAATATTCAATATACAAGGAGTGCCAGGACATGTGGAAGGCCATAGTAATCGATGAGCAATGCAGTATAATTTCTTGCGTATCCTTGCCTCTCATAATCGCATAACTATCGTTGGTGATGAAGATCAGGTATTATTTAGAAGCTTATCAACGGTACGAGGGCCAGCAGGTTATGAATGGTGGATACTCTGAATTGCTTGGAGATATTATTGGAACTAACACTTTTGATTGGGCCACTGGCCGCATCGTTGATACTACCAGGGCTGACAACATTATTTCTCAACAAAGGGGGTTACAGATACAATCTAAACGGTTAGACTTTAACTTGAACCATAACAATCAGAATTCTCAAATGGATGATATACGTGACAGTCTCTCAATGTTGTAATTGTAAAGCACTGCTCACTTACCTGTAGGCTTGGCTGGTTTATCAACCGCAAAGTACCTGGCAGATACAGGTCACAAACCAATATTGCTAGAAGCAAGAGATGTTCTCGGTGGAAAGGTAGGTTTCTTACTTTCTTAACTTGTCTCCCTCGCTTGGATATATCTCAACTTTGTTACATATTCCGTTGAATATCACACATTTTCCATCACATGAATGACTGAAGCCTTTATTACTGAGAACTTATAGATGCTACTTTATATCATTTCATTTCTTCAAGGACTTCATTTGATTTGACGAATGTAGTTTCTTCAATTGTTTAGGTAGCTGCTTGGAAAAATGATGATGGAGACTGGTATGAAACCGTCCTACACATATTTTTTTGAGTTTATTTTCTTAGGCTTAGCCTCATTCGTGTGTAAACTTAAAATTGAGTTGCTTCCCATTCATTTACTATGAAATTTCCATGTTAAAGTTTTATTTTCTTACTATCTTTTTTTTTCTTGAGCTCCATCTAAGCTTTACTGTTTCTTTATCTTTGTTTTTGTTTGTTTTAAGTTGGAGCTTACCCAAACATGCAGAATTTGTTTGGAGAACTTGGTATTAGTGATCGACTGCAGTGGAAGGAACATTCTATGATTTTTGCAATGCCTAGCAATCCTGGGGAATTCAGCCGCTTCGATTTCCCTGATGTTTTTCTTGCACCCTTAAATGGTATGGATCTTTTGCAAATCTGTAACCACTAGTACAAATTTGGGCTTCCGTGACAGTTCAAAATTCTTAATCATGATAGTTCAAGAAATACCTGTCACAAAAGAATAGGCTACGAGATATACGCGACAGTTTCTTATAAAAACTCACACTAATAATGGTACAAAACTGTGACAGTTTATTAACTGTTACTTAATAATTATACCATGACAGTTTTTGTAGAAAACTCTTAGTGTATATTGATATACAATAACAGTTATAAACTGTTACGATTCTTAAGCAATAACAACAGTTTTATATAAGAACTGTTATAGAAGTGTATAGCTATATATGACAGTTTTTGTCAATTAAATTCATTTTCATTTATAGTGACAGTTTTGATCAAAAATTGCTGCTATTTATCATTCTCAAATACGGTTCTAATTAGTAAAGTTGTTTGAAATTTTTCTGAGTAGTGGGCGCTGTGAGTAGTGGGCGTTGTACCATGGGATGTTTGTTAGTGGGTCTTCTCGCCTCTCATCTCGTTCAACTTAAATGAAGATTCTCACCCAAATCGCATCTCAAGTTTTCAGGCAAATCGCATCTGAAGTTTTCAGGTTAATCAGGAAAATCCCATCTCAAGTTTTCCCAACCAATGCAAAACATCAGGTAAATCCCATCTCTGATCTTCTTTTGGTTTTTTCTCTTACTCTAATCTGGATTTGGTTGAATCCTTATATAGCTGTAGTTACCTTCTCAATCTAGAATTAGAGTTCCAGGTGTGTGATTTATGTCTTTGTTGTTAGGTTAGGGTCTGTGCTTTTTTCTTCTTTGTTCCCTAAGCCCGAATTATGTTTATGAACACCCCCCATTTGTTCTTTGATTATTAATTGAAGTTTTGTTTGTTAATTCATTGTTTTTATGCAGTTATCGTGTATTGATTATGGATTAACATTTAATCAAGATATTGTTCAAGCTCATACTCAATGCATTTATGAAATGGTTTGTTTTTAACACCAAATCGGCTGATTTTAACTAGTTTGATGGTGTTTGTGATTATCTGATTGGAATTTGGATTTGGGGTTTTGTGTTTCTTCAGGAGAAATATGGACCTAAGGGGGATGTGAAGCCTGGGAGTAATACACCAAGACAAATAGCTAACAAAGTTTGGTATATGTTATTTCTTCAAGACAAATAGGTATGGGTTTTGTTGGCTCAATGTAAGGTTTATCTTTTTGTTGTAATTCCTACATGTTCCTTGAAGGTGTATTGTTGAGTCATAACATGTTCTTGTCCTGGTTTTGGTTATATGATCATCAGTGCATCATTTATGTTAACTGTCTTCATTATTTTGTCTCTCTTTGTTGTTTGTATGCTTCTCTGTGTTGTCTTATTCTGTAATTTTGAGAATATGATATCTTATAGTTTCCTTGGGTCTTCAAAAGATTTGACTTCATACTGTCCTGTAATATCTTGATTTTTTGTGCCAATATAAGGTTGTCTATCATTTCTCCAAAAAAAATGTTTCTGAATTGGACTTTATAACTTTATGCCGTTTATGTTCAGTTTATATTTTATCACTACATTCAGTTTTTCCTGCGATAATTGGGTATGATTCTGGGATTCTGTTTTTTTTAGTTCATACAGTTGATTAAATGATTAAACTGATTCACTATCTTGTTCCACCATGATTATAGGATTTTTTTTAATTTCAGCATGTGCAGTCACTTCTTGTAGTCATTGTGCACAATCGCGGTTGTGATATCCGTATGAGAAGTATCTCATCTTGTTGATCAACCTTTTGTAATGTAGCGTACTATACTTCAAAAAATAGATTAAATGAATGAGTAATTTAAACTTCCTGACCAGGGATTAGTGGTTCTTGGTTATTTTCTTTTGACTTATTTAATCCCTTTTGCAGTATATTCGGTATTATGGAGTCATTCTCGAGCATCAGTCCATTTTAGATTTCGTTGGACAAGGGTAGTCCTGATCTTAAATCATACTTTTCAGGGTTATATTTCTTCCAATATGGCAAACCTGCATAAATTTTTAGGATTTTTTGTTTTCAGGTATGTCCAGTCTCATTGCATCATCGTTAAGGAAGTTGTTTGATTATAAGTGTAGTTTTTGAATCATCCTTGTATACCTGTAAGATTGGTTTCATTAAGGAACTTGTTTATTTAATGGGTATTTGAGATTATTTTTCCTAAGTTCTTATAATGATTTCAGGAATTTGAATGAAGTTGGTTTGTCCGAGTTAACTCAGTAATCTTTCTCGACATCTCCATTATGCTGTTTTATGGTGTATTTATTTTTTAGTTTATGATGATTAATATAGTCATGTTTTAGTTTAAGCTTAAAATCTTTCTTTTTGCATATTTTTGTTTTATCATTCGTGCCTTAGATAGTTGTTTCTGGTTCCTATTTTCTTTGAATGCGTCTCTATCATGTTTCTTTTAAAGAACTTGTTTATTTAAGGGGTGTTTGAGATTACTTTACCTAAGTTCTTTAATGATTTCAGGAATATGAATGAAGTTGGGTTGTTCGAGTTAAATCAGTAGTCTTTTTCGAAATCTCCATTATGTTATTTCTGTATCTAGTCGCATGTTTTAGTTTAAGCTTAAAATGTATCTTTTTGCATATTTTTATTCTATCATTCGTCTCTTAGTTGTTTCTGGTTTCTATTTTCTTTGAATGCGCCTTTATCCTGTTTCTCTTTTCATCTTTTCATCCTGTTTTATTCTTACACTAATTCTTTTATTATGAAATACCAATCTCTTTTTTGCAGTTCTCATCTTGTATCATCAGTTGTGTTTAACCAGTTGTGGTGATCCTGAAGGCAATTTGCTTTCCGGCCTTAATTGCAGTGATGCTTCTTCCAAGCATTGGTAATTTTTCTTATCTTCCTAAAGTCACTTTGCTTATTAAAATCTTGGTTCATTTCTCAAGGTATCTATAATCTACTTGTTAAAATGATGTGTATTGTGATAAAAAAACCTTCAACATGTTCGACATGTTCACCTCAGTCCAAAACTCAAATTTCAAAATACATTCCCTCATAGTCCTATGGTCATAGTCGAGCAATTTCCTAGCCGGATTTTGTGCTTCCGATATCATTTTGACTGCATGCTAACAATATTCAGTCAAAGTTTCTAAATAAAATGTTCTAATGATTTGATTCAAAATTCTTGGCATGTTTATTCTGGGAAGTTTTTTTAGCCTCTTATAGAATCATTTTCGGCCCTACACCAATAAGGTATCCTGAAAAAACCTTCATCTTCAGCCCTACACCAATTAGAATCATTTTCGGCCCTACTACAATTAGGGGAAGAACAAACGAAGACATTGGAGTGGGTTGAAGTAGAGGAGACAGAGAGCCATGAGCGGCCTTTCAAGCTTCTATAGGAGGATGAGATCCTATAGGAGGATGAGATCCCTGCATACATACTTATAACAATTGGCCAGGTAATCTTTCGTTGAGTTTCATTTTGAAATATATGATTACTACTGTTAGATGTCTAGTATCTTAACTTTGTGTTATATATGTACTTTCGAAATGTTTTGTCCTTGGAATTAAACAAAATGCATGACAATATATTAGTGCATGCTTGCCTATATAATAATGATGTGTGTTGCTAATTGTTGAATCTGAGTTGCATAAAAACAATGGTTTGGGCGAGAGTTCGATCAATCCTCGCCAGACACTTGAGCTTCAATCATAACTGTCTCTTCCCAATTCTGAACCTAGGTTTCTGCTCAATTTTTTATAAAGATGAATTTTGAGGTGTTTCTAGTCGTTAGTAATTGAATTTGATGGTTAAGTTAGGGTTATGTAGACAGATAAATGGTTATTGGTAAATTTACCTGAGCTAGTTGGTACTTGGTTAACTCTTGGTTATCGGTGAATTACAAAAGCTTGGTACCAATTGTCTCGACTCTGCTCTGTATCACATACACTGTTTTCATAGTTATCTTCAAAACTTGGGTTTTCACATCAGTTAGTTGGTATTTGGTTAACTCTTGGCTACCGGTGAAGCTTAGTACCGACTCTGCTCTGTATCATATATATTATTTTCATAGTTATCTTGAAAACTTGGGTTTCTACTTTCTACCTTCACATAATTTTTCTTATGCAATACAGACAAATAAGTACCTTCTTTATTATTTGATAAAAGTAAAAAAGCAATTAAAATTTAACATTTTGAACTTGTCAAAATGGTGCAAAGAGCACAAGTTGGCATTGATACTGTACTTAAGTTGTTGTTGGTTTTTTCTTCTACTCATTATTTTTGTCTCTGAATCTTCATTTACCTCAACTCATGCAAGTAAATATAGAAGTAGAAGCTCTTCTGAAATGGAATTCGATTCTACTTACTGGACTTTAAAAACTACAAGTTTTCCAACTTGAGTCACTTAACTCTCCACACTTGGCTGAATTTTCTGTTATAGTAACTCAATCCCTTGTGTAAACCAAATATGGAAACTGCTAGTTTAATTGTTTAATAATCCTTTTTGTTATAGTGGTTATAGCTTGACTCTGCCATGCCATCATGTTTGGTTCCACCTATCTCTGCAACTCATACTTTCCATGATTCTAAATCTTTTATTGCTGATATCTCATTTGCTACATCTATTAATTTATGTGCTAGTATTCCCTTATCCTCTTCCATAGCCTCTGTTGCTTCTACCCAAGAAGGCCCCAAAGATCCTTGTTGCAGGAAGTCATCCTGATAAACTTGGTAACCAATGTGGTGGCTGGACAATTATATGGCAGGGACTTACTGGGAATAAGCTCACAAGTGGTACATTTAGTTTATGTAATGGTATTTCTTTTCCTGCAGAACTCGCCTTCTTTTGAAACTTATATGGATGGATTTTCTTAGTTCGTGAACAGGTACAACGATATTCCAAGGAATCAAAAATACCGTTGACAAAAAAAACAAAGTAGTTTTTAATGCAAACCATGATACAAAATTTGTGAAGGAAAACAAATTCTCATACGCCATTGTTGTTGGTTGTGAAGTACCATATGCAGAGCAATTTGGTGACAACAGGAACATGACAATCTCTGAGACAGGCACGAGCACAATTCATAACGTGTGTGGAGCTGTCAAGTGTGTTTTTTTCGTGTCTCTGGAAGACCTGTCATGATCCAACCTTACCTTGCTAAAATTGAGGCACTAGTAGCAGCATGGTTACCAGGAACTGAAGGTCAAGGTATTGCTGATACTCTATTTGGCGATTACGGGTTCACTGGTAAACTAGCTCGCACTTGGTTCAAGAGTGTCGATCAACTTCCAATGAATGTTTGTGACATTCATTGTTAATTTCTTTTAGTTAGTACTAAGACTAATTTCATATCAAGTCTTTTGAATTATGTAGTACATTCACTTCTAGTAAACTTATTTTATTTGAACTTATATACTAGTTCCGTACTAGTTATCTGTTAAACAATTTATTGAGTAATCTAATTGTCTATTAAAAGTTAAATTTAATTTCCATAATTATCTCGATATTAATTAAACATATATATGTCAGTATCAGAAACTAGTTTGCTATAAATTATCCTTCTACAAAGTTGACTCTTCTATGACAGTTTTATTTAGAAAATGTAATTGATATTTTCCAACAATGACAGGTTTATAAAAAAACTGCTACTTTAGTATAAGAAATTGAGTTATGGATGACAGTTTTTATGGAGAAACTGTCACCTTAGTAAAAGAAATTAAAGAAATTAAGTTTTTAATGACATTTTTATGGAGAAAGTGTCACCTTAGTAAAAAAAATTAAGTTTTCAATGACAGTTTTTATGGAGAAACTGTCACCTTAGTAAAAGAAATTAAGTTATCCATGACAGTTTTTATGGAGAAATTGTCACCTTAGTAAAAGAAATTAAGTTAACCATGACAGTTTTTATGGAGAAACTGTCACCTTAGTAAAAGAAATTAAGTTATCCATGACAGTTTTTATGGAGAAATTGTCACCTTAGTAAAAGAAATTAAGTTATTCATGACAGTTTTATTTAGAAAATGTTATTATATATTGTCAACAATGACAGGTTTTATGAGAAAACTGATACTAATAGTTATGATTCTGTGACAGTTTCTTATAAACCCTTTCGTAACAGAGCCTTTAATGACAGTGAAATAATTTTTTAAAACTGTCACATAAGTATTTTGGTGGCAGTTTTGAACTGTCACGGAAGCCCAAATTTGTACTAGTGAACATATTCTGTATTTTACATTTTTTATTCAGAAATTTGGGGTCTTCAACAGTGGTTTTTATGTCACTTCTTTGTTTGTTCTTTATTATTCATCATGCAACAATACTAATGGTGTGGACCACTCATTTTGATGGCTACCATTGATTGCTAGGATTTCTCTTGCATGTCTTTCATCATTTTCTATTTAGATCTCGAGGTTTATATGAATTTATTTATCAGGAATGTGATTGACAGGAATCTGGGCAATCTTAAGAAACAATGAAATGCTTACATGGCCGGAGAAAATACGGTTTGCTATTGGACTCTTGCCATCAATGCTTGGTGGTCAGGCTTATGTGGAGGCTCAAGATGGCTTCACCGTCAAAGAGTGGATGAGAAAACAGGTATAGAGTGTAAATTCGTTTCATCCGTGACCGTTGTGTGGGATTTAGATTGTTAACTTTAGCTGCTTTAATAGTTGCAATTAGTTGCAAAATACCGGTGAACCAGTATTCAGGAAACACACAGCCATTTCCTGGGTTAGTGAGAGAACACATCTTTGCTGCGTTTCAACCAATACTATCCTCTTCTATAACAGTTAACAAGTTAAACAAAAGAAAGGAGATGCATATCTTAGTATGAAGTTACTATATCATTCTTCCCAACTAACTTTGAACTTTGACAAGCAACTATGTTTCTTTTGGGTACTGAATCCACAACTGAATATTACATTTTTTCTATTTTTATACTTTAGCTTTGTAATTATATGTCTCTCTTATTATGTGTAACTGAATTAAGTAGAAGCCTTTATAGTTTATATTAATCTGTTATTATCCTATTTATACATAATTGCATTGTCTTGGTTACTTACTTAGTATCCTCTTTTTGGGTTGTGCTGGGGTATATTTCAAGGTGTACCTGATCGAGTAACTGATGAGGTTTTCATTTCCATGTCAAAGGCATTAAACTTCATAAACCCAGATGAGCTTTCGATGCAGTGCATTTTGATAGCTTTAAGCCGATTTCTTCAGGTTTGACTATATTTAATTTAATGATATTATGATTATGATGTGTAGATAATAGAATTTATTTGAGATATTATCTGTGTACTTATGTTACGGAAATGAAGGCTGTGCATAAACTACTAATTTATCCAACTAGGAAGGCCATATGGCCCCTACTTATGTAAACTTGTTGAGAAATCTAGAGATAACTTTTCCTGATGATGTATCGTTTTATATGATTGTGTCGATGTTGTTGACTAAGACATGGAAGATGCCTTAAAACTGATATAGAAAATGATGTAAATACACAGGAAAAGCATGGTTCCAAGATGTACTTTTTAGATGGTAATCCTCCCGAGAGACTTTGCAAGCCGGTTGTGGATCATATAGAGTCACTAGGCGGTGAAGTTCGTCTCAATTCCAGAATCAAAAAGATTGAGCTAAAAACAGATGGTACTGTGAAACGTCTCATGCTCACCAATGGTGATGCAATAGAAGGAGATGCTTATGTCATTGCAACCCCAGGTACAACTGTTCATTTTCTTTTCCTACAAAGAGACAATGTTTGCCAGACGTGAGCTTAACTTTGCAACTATCACTTGTATTTAATTTTCAGTGGATATCCTAAAGCTGCTTATACCCGAGGAGTGGAAAGAAGTTGGGTACTTCAAAAGATTGGATAAATTAGTTGGAGTTCCTGTGATTAACGTCCATATATGGTTAGTTACAGAATAAAATAAATGATGTCTATGCAGCTCAATATATTTCAAGTGCTGAGTAAGCTTTTAGTTCCTGGTTCTCAATGTGATGTTGTAACCTAGTGTATGTGAATACTTTTTATTAATTCTAACTTTCAATGGTCAATTAAATTTCACAGGTTTGACAAGAAATTGAAGAACACATATGATCATCTTCTCTTCACCGGGCCCGTCACTAATTTTAGAAACTACTACTGCACAAAATCATTTGTAAAAATAAATTGCAATTATGTGGTTCTATTGATATCGGACGTATTTCTCTTTTTCTTCTTAACTTGCATCCCATTCTTTAAGTTGCTTAATATCTAATTTCTAAATTTTCAAAATCCTTGCAGAAGTCCCTTCTTAAGTGTATACGCTGACATGTCAGTGACATGCAAGGTAAACATAGAAAATTTTACTGGATATTGTTCCCATCTACCAGTTTGTATTAGTGTAGTGTTCCTTCTTTGTTATTTATTTCGGGTTAGCATACCTGTTCTATTATAAAGAGATCTATTTAACTCTTTATGCAGGAATATACGACCCAAATAAGTCCATGCTTGAGTTGGTATTTGCACCTGCTGAGGAATGGATCTCACGCAGTAATTCCGAGATAATTGAAGCTACCATGCAGGAGCTTGCTAAACTCTTTCCTGATGAAATAGCCGCGGACCAGAGCAAAGCAAAAATATTGAAATACCACATTGTTAAAACACCAAGGTCAGACCTCATTCAATGGAAATTTTTCTGTCTAATGGATTGTGATTTTTTTTTCTTAATGTTGTCATCCAGGATACAGATTTATTGCTAATCAAGGTATTATTTTAGCTAATTGCAGAGTAACTTTCTAATGCCTATAAGGGTTCGTTGATGTCTTTGATAGATATGGTAATTCTTTCAGCTATCCTGACTATATTTTTTTGCATGTAGTAGAAAATAGCCCAGTAACAGCAGAAATAACAACAACAACAAAACAACAATCAAGAACAGCAGCGAAACAACAATCAACAACAACATCATCTTCAGTAACATGCACTTCTAAGTCAATCCCAGGGTTCAATCATCACCTCCACTAGCAAGATAAAGTTGGGGGTGTAGGCAGTGTATCGTTAGATGGTAGCACGTCAAACTCTTTCCGAGGAAATGATCAGGTTTTCCTTTCCTTCATCTGAATTTCTAGTATAAATCTTTTACTTTTTGAATTGGCAGAAATTTCTAGTATATTCTTCTTGTGTTTGTGGGGTTCCTATTCAAGAGTTCGTTGTTTCCAGTGTTCTTTCTTGTTGAATGAGTGTTGCCTTGGAATTGACTTTGCTGTGTGGGTGTCTCAAAGTCAAGGATCCTTTTATCTTGCACGGTAGCTTATAATGTTTGATATTTGACGCTAATTGTATAGTTTTAGCATTTTGTAAAAGTTATTTGTACAAGAGTTTGTAGGAACATTTTTACTTAAATCAAAATATATATATAAATAATCCTCTATTTTTTTCATGCATTGGTTTTGTATGTGATTGACCATCTACCTGATAAGAAATGAAGTAATTGTGTGGAAGATGAATTAGCCTATATGATAATCATTTGACAATTCATGTCCTTGAGTCATTGATGACAATTTTATGAAGAAACTCTCATCTTAGGTTAAGAAGTTAAGTTTTTAATGACAATTTTTATGGAGAAACTGTCACCTTAATAAAATAAATTAAGTTTTTAATGACAGTTTTTATTGAGAAACTGTCACCTAAGTAAAAGAAATTAAGTTTTCAATGACAGTTGTAATGGAGAAACTGTCACCTTAGTAAAAGAAATTAAGTTATCCATGACAGTTTTTATGGAGAAACTGTCACCTTAGTAAAAGAAATTAAGTTATCCATGACAGTTTTTATGGAGAAAATTTCACCTTAGTAAAAGAAATTAAGCTATCCATGACAGTTTTATTTAGAAAATGTTATTATATATTGTCAACAATGACAGGTTTATAAAAAAAATGATACTTATAGTTATGATTCTGTGACAGTTTCTTATAGACCCTTTCGTAACAGAGCCTTTAATGACAGTGCAATAATTTTTTAAAACTGTCACATATGTATTTTGGTGGCAGCTTTTAACTGTCACATAAGCCCAAATATATGCGGTGGTAATTTTGATGATAAAAATGTTGAAGAGGATTATAAATTTTTGCATGATGTGGCTGATAAAACCCAAGAGTGGGAGGCTAACAAACCCTGAAGATCAATTGCTAGTAGAAAGGGGGGACATAGAGTTGATATCCAATTCAACTCTGACGCTAAATAGCTTCTTTGGAAAGAAGACTTGAATCAGTAGAACATAATACATAAATCTAAGCCTTTTGTTGAGTCTGTAGACCAAGTCATTCATGACGATGGTGGAGAACAATCCCATGCTCTCTACCAAGATAATCTTCATAGATTTGACCCGTATTCCAATACGTACAACCCAGGGTGGGCAAGACACCCTAACTTTTCCTGGTTTAGAGGTCAGTATGAAGGTCAACCTAATAATGCTAGTGGTTTCACGCAGAAATCATCCGGTCCTACTGATTCTTCTAACCAAAGAGTACCTAGTATGAAATAAATTTTTAATTTGTTTATGCAGACTACTGCAAGGTCCATAGCAAACTTAGAAGGACAAACAGGTCAGCTCGTTAACAAAATAGGTGAGAGAGACAAGGGACAGTTCCCAAATCAAACACAGCCTAACCGAAATGGATCTTTTGAGGTAAGCACATCTAGTGCTAAGCCCTCCGATCATGTCCAGGTCGTCACTACCTTGAGAAGTAGTCGGGTCATCGATAACCATGTTAGTGATCCTAAGGAGAAAAAGCAAGATAGGACCCCACCCACTATGACGCAGGTTACACCTTTAACACAAAAAGAAACCAATCAAACTGAAAGAGGTGAATCTGAAAACACTTATATTCCTCGTGCTCCATTCCCCCAAAGGTTATTATTCCGTAAGAAAGCAACCAGCCCTAATGACATCTTAGAAGTGTTCAAACAAGTTAAAATCAATATTTCCCTCTTAGATGCCATTAAGCAGATTTCTATGTATGCTAAGTTCTTAAGAGATATTTGCACTGTGAAACGAAAATTGAATGTTCATAAGAGAGCTTTTCTTGCTGAAAAAGTGAGCTCTATCATTACTCAGAAAACACCACCCAAATACAAAGACCCTGGTTGTCCCACTATTGCTTGCACTATAGGAGAACATAAGATTGAACATGCTTTGTTAGATTTAGGGGCCAGTGTGAATCTTTTTCCATATTCTGTGTATGAGCAATTAGGGCTCGGTGACTTGAAACCCACTAGTGTTACACTCCAATTGGCTAATAGGTCCATTAATATTCCTAGAGGAGTGGTAGAATATGTTCTTGTACATGTTGATAGTTTGTTTATCCTATGAACTTCGTAATTCTTAATACACAACCTGTGACAGACCCTAGTGGTAGATTCCTATTATTTTAGGACGACCGTTCTTAGCAACTTCTAATGCAATCATAAAGTGTAGGAATTGTATTATGGAAATTACTTTTAGTAGTTGGAAAATGGAAGTGAATGCTTTTTATGTTGCACGTTCTTCTCCTGATCTTGATAACCATAAAACTGTTTGCATGATTGATGAAATAGTCCATGATACCTACTTACCTGTAAAAATTATTTCTGATCTTACATTAGAACAGGAAGGCAGATTGGTAAATATCCTTAGAGAACATAAAATGGTTATAGGTTGGTCTATTGTATATTTGAAAGGTATTAGTACTAGTGATTGCATGCACCATATTTACTTGGAAGAGAATGCTAGAACGTCTAGAGAAATGCAACGTAGATTGAATCCTAACATGAAAGAGTTTGTGAGAGAGGAAGTTTTGAAACTACTAGATGCAGGTATCATATACCCGATATCCGATAGTACTTGGGTCATCCCCGTTCAAGTTGTACCCAATAAATCAGGAATCACTATAGTTAAGAATGAAATTAATGAATTGGTCCATACCCGACAGACCACCGGGTGGCGAGTATGTATTGACTATAGGAAGTTGAACAAGGTCACATGTAAAGATCATTTTCCTCTTCCATTCATTGACCAGATTCTTGAGAGGTTAGCCGGAAAAATGAATTATTGTTTCTTAGATGGTTATTCCGGTTATAACCAAATCCCTATTGCCCCTAAAGACCAAGAGAAAACCACTTTTACTTGTACCTTTGGAACATTTGCATATAGACGCATGCCTTTTTGGTTGTGCAATGCACCCACTACTTCAGCGTTGTATGTTGAACATATTTTCAGACATGGTACAGGGGTTTATCAAAGATTTTATGGATGATTTTTCTGTTTTTGGGTCGTCTTTCGATGAATGTCTCCATCATCTCACTCTTGTCTTAGTGAGATGCAAGGAGAAAAATATAGTATTGAATTGGGAGAAATGTAACTTTATGTTTCATTTAGGAATTGTTCTAGGTCATATTGTTTCTTCAAAGGGAATAAAAATAGACAAAGCTAAAGTTGATTTCATTTCTAAGTTGAAACCCCCACATACGATTACGAAAGTTAGATCGTTCTTAGGTCATGCAGGTTTCTATCCTAGTTTTATTAAAGATTTCAGTAAGATCTCATGCCCTTTATGAAATCTTATTGGTAAGGACGTCACTTTTGTCTTTGATGAAACTTGTATTGCATCTTTTGAGAAGCTGAAATTGTTGTTAACTTCTTCCCCTGTTATACAACCGCCTGATTGGAGTCTTCCATTTGAGATTATGTGTGATGCCTCTAATTATGCAGTAGGAGATGTTTTAGGATAACATAAGAATAAAACACAAAATGTCATTTACTATGCTAGTAAAACCTTGAATGATTCACAATTGAACTACTCTACAACTGAGAAAGAACTTTTGTCGATTGTGTTTGTCTTAGAGAAATTCAGACCTTACCTTTTAGGGTCTAAGATTACTATATTCTCTGATCATGCTACCTTGAAATACCTTCTATCTAAGAAGGATGCTAAACTTAGGTTGATTAGATGGATAGTATTGCTAAAGGAATTTGATTTAGATATTCGGGACAAGAAGGGTTCCGAGAACGTAGTAGCAGATCACCTTTCTAGGATCATTTTAAAATCTTCTGATGATGTCTTGCCTATGCAGGAAACATTCTCTAATGAACAATTATTTGATATTTCTCACTTGCCTGTATGCTGATATTGTTAATTATCTTGTTATTGGTCAAATACCTAAAGATTGGTCGAAACAAGATAAAACCAAATTTTTAGCTGAGGTTAAGCTTTTCTTTTGGGATGATCCATATTTGTTTAAGTATTATCCTGATCAGATTATTCGTAGATGTGTGCCTAATGATGAAGTTATGAGTGTTATCACTTTTTATCATTCTTATGCTTGTGGTGGCCATTTTAATGCTAAGAAAACTGCTGCGAAAATTCTACAATGTAGATTTTATTGGCCTACTTTGTTTTATGATTCTCACGAGTTTTGCAAGAGTTGTGACAGGTGCCAAAAGTTGGGAAGGATTACTCGGCGGAATATGATGTCGTTAAGCTCCATATTGATAGTTGAGATATTTGATGTATGGGGGATAGACTTTATGGGATATTTTCCCACTTCGAATGGTAATGTTTAAATCTTATTAGCGGTTTATTATGTATCTAAATGGGTGGAATCCTACCAAGAAGAATGATCGCCATGTTGTGATCAAGTTTGTTAGAGAATACATATTTTTTTGATTTGGTACCCCTAGAGCCATAATTAGTGATGGAGTATCACATTTTTGCAATAGATCTTTTAAGACACTTTTAAGTAAGTACTCCATTACACATAAATTTTCTACACCATATCATCCCCATACTTGTGGTCAATTCGAAGTTTCTAACCGACAAATTAAGCAGATATTAGAGAAAACAGTTAATCCTAATCGTAAATATTGGTCTACACTGTTATTGGATGCACTTTGGGCATATCAGACTGCTTATAAGATACCCATTGGTATGTCTTCTTTTATAATTGTCTATGGAAAGCCTGCCATTTACCTGTTGAGTTAGAACATAAAGCCTACTGGGAAATTAAGACCTTTAATGTTGATTTTTCTACAGCTGGGAATCACCGTAAGCTTTAACTCAATGAGTTGGAAGAAATTAGGAATAATGCATATGAGAATACAAAGCTTTACAAAGAGAAAACTAAAGTGTTTCATGAGAAATCGATTAGTCGAAAGTCATTTGAACCTGGACAAAAAGTTCTCTTGTATAATTCTAGGTTGCATTTATTTCCTGGTAATTTAAGATCTCGTTGGACAGGCCCGTATTATTTCAAAGAAGTTTTCCCTTATGGGGCTGTCGAATTTGAGAATCGAGAATCTGGTAATGTTTTTAAGGTAAATGGACAAAGAGTGAAACCATATTTAGAGCTTAAAAAAACACCGAGGTGGAAACTGTCCTCCTCGAAGATCCAGACTATCAAGACTAACAATGTTTGGGATCATGTTTAGTGTATATTAGTAGGAATTTTTTTTTGTTTTTTGTTTTTCTTTCTTTTTGTAGGGAAACAAGTATCATTCGCTTCATGGGAGTCAACCCATCAGATTTGTTTCCTTCACCTTATCTTTTTAGTTTTTGATTGCTTGTTTGATATAATTTTAGGATTTCCCACCTTGATTTTACATTGGATGAGTCAGTTTACATTGAGGACAATGTAAAGTTTAAGTGTGGGGGAGTGTTAAGCATATAAGATTCTTAAGTATTCACTTTTAGGAAGAAAATTTTCAACTTTTTCGAAATCATTTGCATTAAACCTCCAACTTTTAGATATTTTAGAGTCACTTAGTATACTTCTAGCTACGTTTACATACATATTCTTACCAAAATAACTGAACGTTGAAGCATTAGAAAACTATATTCGGATTTCTTAGTCGTTGAGAGGCTAGAGCTGACAAAAAATGACTTAAACCCCTGGTGGAGAGTTCACTATTAAAGTTGTTGATCATTCAATACCCTGAGTGAGGCACCAAAGCTTCAGTTGTCCGTTAGAGTGTTTAATTGATAGGTGCATAATTCACACATATAAAGTAGTTTTTCCTGACCCT
>JAJJMC010015431.1:13038-37929 GCA_023531435.1 Papaver californicum | reverse complement strand
TGATAACATGTTGGATGACTGAAGATGAAACCTCTAACCAATGATTTCTCTCTTATTTCACAACCTTAATCACTTGCATTTTTACTTATTTGCTTTAGTTTAATTTAGCTTAAAACACGATTAAAACCCCCTTTGCTACTTACTTACGTGACTGAAAATACACATATATTGCTGCCTCCTTGTGGGAATGAACTTGTTCTTATTGCTATACTCTAATCTATTTTGGAAGAGTAAGAACTCGATTATTTTGGTTGAATACGACACGACCATTAATCTGCGCAAATTCCGGGTAGAATGATGAGCTACCCAACCTCACACCATTTCAGCACTATTTTTTGCTCTCTTGAGTGCTAATTCTATCAATCATGAAGGTGACATCAGAATTCCGAAAAAAACTTACCTTGTAGTTTGATTTGCAGTTGGCACCACTCTATTTTTCTCTCAACAACAACAGGTCCATAGAAGCATATCATCATCAACAAGCGGAACATCACAAATTTGAATAAAGTTAAAGAGCAAAATTTTATATCCTTGTTTCAGTTATACTTATTTCACTATACATTGTATTACTCTTGTTTTCTATTTGGTTTCTCATGATAGGACGATTCAACCAAAATAAGTGGAAATGACTTTAAAAGTGCTAAGGAAGTGAAGTGCTACAAGTGAAGAAAATTAAAGAAAAATTGAAACTCCTTCAAATTCAGTAATTCTTCACACCATCCTGTAGAGAATTGAAAGTGGAAGAGAACGCAAAAATAATGAGGTCATTCTGAGTTCGTATGAAGAAGTTCTGAGCAAAACTTTGAAACCAACTTGGATTTGATATCTGTTGGGCCTTATTGGACCTGCGCGGGAAGAGAAATAAGGGAAGCATTTTGGGCTCGCCTTTGACGTGAAAATTAGGTTTTTTGTTGGTTTTTGAGGAGGTTAAGACTCCTAATTGGATAAGGATCAAAATGGGGCGGAAAAGTTTAATGAGATTAGTTTCCTAGTTGGATAAGTATCAAAAGGAGGTTGCCAAAGCCTATATAAAGGCGAACCTATATACAATTTTATACACAACTTCACATACATTCACGTACAGAAGACAGAAGTAGGGTAGAGAAATTTTTGGAGGCGAGAACACACGGTAGAAGCCGTGAACAGTAAAGAAGGGTTTAGCTATTTCTTTTTCGGTTTCGATTTTAATTATTACTTTTTTAATCAATTTTAATGGCTTTTAAGAAAGCTGTGTCTAGCTAAATCTCTTTGTTAGGGCGAAAGGATGAACTTGTAGAGATAGAGTTTCTTGTGTTTCAAAACTAGGGTTTTCAACTATAAAAAAGCTTAATTCCAATGTTTATCTCTCTTTCAATGTTTTATTTTCTCAATGATTTTTCAAGTTCTATGTCATGCATAGTTCATCGTTTGATTAGTAGAAGAACTCGTTGACCCTATCGTTATAATCGTTTTATGAATATTCTTTGACTATTTATGCCACATATAATTAGCACTTCGAAATTCTATTTTAGGTTGAGAACAAAGAATTCTTTTTGAAAATTCTTTTCTTCGATTCTTGAACGAAATATGTTCCGTGTATTAGTAGCTAGATTTTCTACTTTGCACGAGTAAAATCGATACCCTTTGTGATGAACGCAAGTAAACCCTAATCTACAACGGATTCCCGAAACCTTAACACTTTTCTATTATTGATTTCAATCTTCGTTAAATAGTTTTAATTCATTCCTAGCTTAATTCTTTATATTAAAAATCTGTAAAATATCTTTAGACTCGAAATTTACTTAAATTAATTAGTATAAGTAATACACATTCCTCGTGGGAATGAACCGTATTTGCTCTTGTCTATATCTTTCGATACTGTGCGATTGCTGTAAAGCAAAGTCGTTTTTTCGACGCATCACTTCCCTCCCCTAAGATCAACCCATTTTCTCTCCTTGTGACCGAAGCAGGTCGGAACGGCCACTATCATGGTTTAGGCTTTCCTGTAAGATTTTGATTTCTGAATCTAAATAAAGTACTTCAACATTACATTGTTTTGCCTAGAAGTAATTTTTAGGTACTAACACCATTTAAACATGTCTAACCGTTTAAGTTTGACGAAATTTATGGACCGCTAGCTATGATACTTAATCAAAAAATTGAGATCTTGTTTTACCGAGATTTTATCTCGAACTCTGCTTCAAGCATTTTTGTGCTTTGGATCTCTTCCGGAGTTCCAATCAAAATGATATTGTATTCATCAAATCTATCAAATACAAAGTTCATGGGAGCATGAGATGGTTCACACATTCCCAAGTTAATGAATATTCATTTAGACGATTGTACCATATTCTCCTAAAAATTATTTCAATCCACGCAAGGCTCGATTAAGCCTTATATGACATAGTAATTCTACTAATTGATGAAAATATTCAGGAATTTTCATGCAGATATCTGTATCTTATCTTTTATACAAATACATAGTATCCAAGTCCTTTAGATGCATGCGGATTCTTTCAAGGACTACCAGACTTAATCAAATACTGAAAAGGTATTTGCATATAATACATAGAGTATGTTTTTTATGTAATTCATCTCTTGTTTCTGTGAAAGACTTTGTGTCACTAGTTGACTTCAATTTTCTCACTATTCGCAAAACATCCTCCTATAGCCAATTTGGATAACATTATCATGATCATACGTTGGGACTGTAATTACCCACTTGTGGCTAGTTGTAACACATATTTCTGAGTGTTCGCACAATAGTTCCAAAGATGTGCATTTTTGGGAGAAATTTTTATTCTACTTGGATCTCTCATTTCCAATTTAAACAATCATTTTGTTGATGACATTCACCTATGAAGAGTGGTTTAACACCATCATCATATATGGAAGTATCAGTGGATACTTTGACTATGTCCCTAACAATAATTGTATTACGATTACAAATTTCTCATTTTGAGGTTCCACAACCTTTGCAGATATATTCTCTTATCAAGAGAACTACGCTCAAAGAAATCAGATCTACCTTTGATAGTCTCTTTGAGACCACTATCGTTTAATGATTGCGATTGGTACTTTTCTTTTCATAAGGAGCAGAACAGTTTGAATCAACTAGCCATCCACGCTTGTGGTGTGTTTATATGACACAATTACTACTACATTCACAGCTTCTCAAGGAAGTAACTTGATTTACACTTTCTGAAGAGACTAAATCTTATGTATGTCTTTCATTGTTGAAAACATCAAGATGAGATACATCCTGGTCTATTTTGTGTAAACCAGGATACTTCACGCCATTTATCAGGTGGTAGCCATTCCTCCCCCTAATGGTGGGAAGAGTTTCTCATCAAATTTGCAAATTTTGTTGTAATAGCATTCGCAATGGACCATCTTATAAAGAAGGACGTCTTCAAACAGAAACATGCCAGTGGTTTTATGAGTAATAAGTTCAAATGCTTTGTGAATGATTCAACTAAACCATTCAATGAATACAAATGAATAACAAAATTACTCACCATCAATGCCCAGAGCATTACCAAAATGATACAACATCAATAATTGACAAGCAAGAGTTTTATACAAAATCTATACGAGTATAAATACATATTTATCACCCAGTTGATCGGTCGAGTCATTTAAGACTACAAGATTATACTTCCATCAACCTGATTAAGTGTCTGTGGAAACTCGTTTTCAAGGAGTTGGCACTGTATAACAAGCTACCTTAGTTCTCTCACAACACTTTGTATAAGCATCAAATTCGTAACCAAATTTTTTGGATGCTAGGACTAAGGTCCCAAAAACGTACACAAGCGAGAACACAACTCAATATGGATCGAGGTCCATATTTTCCAATCATCTAAACTTTGTCGATAATTCCTTTGCAAAGGTGAATATTTATCCACAATGATTTGAGTAGCTACTCTGAACATTATTGACAATAGTTAATAATCAGTTAATAAAGATCTAACATCATTTTTTAGAGTATGATGATAATTTAATCCATTGGTATCAAATTTCATTATGCAGATATTCTTCTCATGAGATATCAACGCAAATTTTATGGATTTACTCCTCGTCAGGAAATATCAACTCATTACTCAAAGAGAATATGGACGTTATTGATTAGGTTTACATACCCCTATATTAGAGGTTTTCGTCTATGCTTGTAAGCATATATCCAGACGAAACACTCGTTGTGATTCTATGGCATTGCCTTGCAAGGACTTTATTTATACCGAATCTAGCTAGTGTACTTCTGCTAAATCTATCAATAGAGTAATCTCCAACACCTTAGGCACTTATTGGTGTGAGAACTTAGATGAGACACAATTGGAGTTAACCAATATCGTCGACGATTCTCCTCCTTATCCTTAGGCGGGAATGTCTCATCAACAGAACTTTCAGTTCCGCATTACTTTACCCATTAAGGTAGCAACTGGGTACTGATATGATAACACATGACCCCGGAGAGATAACTGATCCGATTTTCTCTCTCGTTTGCCTTCCATTTAGAATAAATATAAGAATTTACATTGCTATATATGTAAAATCCACAGTAAACTGTAAAAAAAATTTTGTGAACAAAGACACTATCTAAATATTAGTCCCAGTCTTGCCAAGACGACCGATAAAGATTAAAAATTATGAACGTCACTTTAGGTGCACATACTGTGTCTTTTTTGCCATAACGATAGTAGAACTTGACCATGCTCGAATATGGCTTATTCATCCAATTATTATGCTACTGTTCCGTATTTATTCACTTCTAGTGGTACGGTGTTTATCAGGTCCCTAAACCCGAAAACTCATTGTGATTCCCATATTTGAAATATGCCTACAACATTTTTCATTTTCTTCATTTTTTCGTGTCTATCAACTTGTCAAACGTCGACTTATTTGCATAGGCACTGACGCAAATTTAATTCACTAAAATTTATGATTTTTGGTAGTATCTTTGGCGACGAGAAGAATAGCTATTAATCTCTTAATATCTTTTAAAGAAATACAACACTCATTATTGCTCGACGTTTGTATATCTACGAGGTGCAGTTAATATACGCAACTCTCGTTGTTGATATCACAACATATACAATGTGCATAATATGCACTAGCTTTTTTAAGTTCGTCGATATAATAGGCGCATATATTATGCATATCATAAAGCTAGCGGAAACACATAAGGACGCAAAAATTTGCCGCTCTTCTTATTGCCCGTCATAGTATTTATACGACATATATATTTCTTCTCTATATTCAAGTCAACATATGTACCACAAAAATAATTGGTGAATCAACGAAGGAAATTATTTTCTACGCCATCCAAAATGAACGCGGAGAAACCTTCCAATATTCAATTAATGAGGAAAATAGCAAACACAGCAAAACTCAAATATTTGGCTAAATTCAAAAATCGAACAATATCATAAATATGAGTTATTTCAAACACGTATCTATTCATATTTCTCTTCGTATATGTAAGGACATAAATTCATCAGTTCCACGTGTTTACATCATAAGAAGGAAGTATCACATTATGAAACACCGAGAAGTACAAGAGCAAAATAAATGATAAAGGAAGACAGCTATAAAACATCTGTCACACATCAACTGACACCGGAAGCAGAAAAGTCAGACTAGATTAATGCATATAAGACACATGGAAAGAACACAAGTTACAAGAAAAAGCATCATTAATAGCCAAGACAATCATCTGCGCTTCGCTATCTCTTGCGTTCCACAATCATCTGCGTTCTGCTATCTCTTGCGCTCCACAATAATCTGAGCTCTGCTATCTCTTGCGCTCTACAATCATCTGCGCCCTATCACGAGCGCACTATAAATTTCAATCCTACAAGAATAGACATGCTCCACGTCAAATTCCACATGTCGCACATGCCAACATCCAAAATCGCTCAATCCAAAGAGGAGCTGCGTATCAGCAAGCGGAACTAGAAAAAGCATCACGGAATGAGTAAAATGAGCTGCGCCCAAAGTCAAGATAAGATCAAACAGGTCAAATAAAGATAAGAATGAGTGAGGAAAAGGGACCCATCATATTTTGCTATAAGTACCGACCCCCAACTAAAAAGAAGGACAAGAGAGAAAAAAAAGAAAAAACTCTGAAAGAAAATCAAGAAGTGGAAAAAGCTAAGACTAGGTGAAGAACTCTATTGAACATAAGTTCTCTAATTCTTTATATTAGCATGTGTACAAAGTAAGTGTTTATAAATAAGATACCATATTTTCTCGTGGATGTAGGCTTATTAGTTGAACCACGTTATATATTGAGTTGGTTTCATTTCCATTTGAACTTATGTTCTCTGCATTATAATCTCTCTGTATCAATTACAGTTCGAAAAACGTCATTTTTAAACAACTTAAGTTTTGGGTTGTGAGGACCCCAAAAAATGGTCGTCACAATTTGGCGCTAGAAACATGGATGTGTAAAGGATTTATCCTACTTTATAAAAAAAAAATGAAATAGAGAGTTTTGATACAGGGATTTCGAACCCTGAAAAATGAGATGATTAAGTTCAAATGAGTTTTTGTCAATGGAAATCATTAATTTTTTGATTTATAAAAAATCTTTGATTTATACAAAAGGCATTGATGAGTAAGAAAATTTTTGAACTTTAGAATTTCGTGTTACCTTCTTTTTGTATGAATTTGTGTACATTTAAGGAAAATAAAAGAATTATTCAATTTACGAAGTATCTATTCATTTAAAATTGGTTTGAATTACTTATATTTTTTATTAAATAAATAAGTTTTTTGAAATCATATTACTTTTATAGAATACTACCAAGGGAATTCTCGAAAGCAGCAGAGGATTGGTATTAGAAGAAAACAAAACATTACGAAAGGATGACAAACAAAGCGAAAACATGTCACAAGATGAAAATTCACGAAATCAAGAAAGTTACGCAAGAGGAATTTTTCAACAAAGAGAGATAGTGAATAACCCAGAGAGTCAGCAAAGCAATTTAGAGGGTTATTCTTCGCTTCAGGAGAATAATCAAAACAATAATGAACATAATCGTTCTCCATCTCTGGAAAACATTTAATGGGGGATATGAGTAGGATGCACAAAGAGCAACGAGATTGTGCTGAACAAATCACACGATTAACTAAAGAAAATCAAACGATGAAAGAAGTAATCCAGCAAGATACAGAACCAGCTGCCACAAGAACACGGGGACAAGAAGTAACTTCCAGTAGATTCAAAGGAAGAATATAAAGAAATAATCGAGATCAAAGAATAGTACTAAGGTCCACATCACAGCAACCTGGACAAGAAAGGATGAATCGGGCATACCTAGGACCACAACATGATCAATGGCAAAAATGCTTTGAATCTATGGAGAAAATGAGGGAAGAAATAAGAAATCTAAAGAATAAAGAAGGTGGGCGAATAGAGGAAGTGTTAAAGGAATCCAGGCGAACGCCATTGGCACCATATTTAGCATTTGCACCCATGCCCCGAGAGTGTAGTACTCCCGTTTTTGAGTGTTATGATGGTACCAGGGATCCGACCCCACATTTGAAATATTACAACCGAATCATGGTGCGTTGGGAGCAAGATGATGCTGTAATGTGCCAATGTTTCCCGTCAAGTTTCAAGGGACTGGCGCTGGCATGGTATGAAAAATTGCAAGAAAGTTCTATTCACTCGTATGCACAATTAATTCGAAATTTTTTGGAGGCATACATGTATAACAGACCCGTTAACTCAGGATTGGATAGATTATATTCACTCGTTTCATGGCTAGAAGAATCAATTCGTGACTATACAGCTCGGTGGCATGCAATCTGTCAGGCAATTGGAGATATTGAGCCAGATGCTGCCATTAACAATTACAAGTGGGGAATAGCTGACCCTAAAAGCCATCTCTTTGTTGATATTCATAACATCAACCCAAAAACTGAGGGGCGCCTTAGAGAAATAATCGACACATGTGCGAGACTGTAAGACATACAGGGGCAATGTCCAAGGATAGTATCGCAACAGCAAGGAGATGCAAAAAGAACAAATTCGATAAAGCCGTCGTCCGGGTCGGGGAAAAGATTTCCAAATAAAGCTGAAACTAGTGAACCAAAGCGTCCATGGACAGAGGGAAGGAAGAAATTTTTTCAAGAACGAGTGTTTACAAAAATTAACACTCCTAATTCCAAAATTTTAAAAGTAATAAAAAATAGACTGGAATTTCAATGGCCACCAACAAAAGAGCGACAACCAGAGCACACTCAAATCTCAAAAGAATATTGTGAGTATCATTGTTATCGGGGGCATTCAACCGATCGATGCAGAAACTTAATTTCACTAGTCCAAGGATGATTGACGCTGGGAGTTAAAAGAATTCATTCAATCACCTGCACCACTTTCAAGGCTTGATAAAGGGAAAGCTGTTAATATCCCCCACAACAATCAGACTATCAATATGATTTCATTTTCGAAATCAAATCCATCATCGATGAATGCAGCAATTATCAGGAAGCTGCACAAGAGAATAATCAACCATGAAGTATTTAAATTTGCAGGGAGGATCACTGAAACATGGGAAGAATGGATGGCTTCCCCACTAACATTTTCAGCAGAAGAGGTAGATCAAGAAGTAGAAATTCACAATGACCCGCTGGTTCTCACCATGCCTGTGTCTGGTTGGAATATCACAAAGATTTTGATAGACGAAGGAAGTTCTCTTAATGTGTTGTACTATGACACATTTCTGAAAATGGGATTGAAAGAAGATCAGTTTGAGCCATCTCGCTACACCATCTATGGATTCAATGGAGTAGCATCGAAATCTAGAGGAGAAGTTACACTCGAAATAATGACTGGACCCTTGAATGTTGCAACAAAGTTCGGTGTGGTAGAAGCGCCCTCACCTTACAATGCCATCATCGGGAGGCATTGGGTCCATCATTTGAAAGGAGTCGCATCAACGTACCATCAGTACTTGCGATTTCTAACGCCTCAGGGTGAAATGGAAATTAAAGGAGATCATAGCATGGCGAGAACGTGCGCCCTCACCGAAGCACACATAAATCAAGAAAGAGCTCAGCAAGTGAAAGCAAAGAAGAAGGAAAGAAAAGTCCAAGCTAAGGAAGGAGCATAAAATCATTGTCTGAAGTCGCAGCCAGCAAGTCAAGCAATAAAGAAGAAAGAGATTCTGTAGTCAAAGGAGATGAGTTAGGAGCAGGAAAAGGGGGTGAAACCTCACAATAGCAGCTCAAGGGGGATCCCACATTCTTAGGAGCCCCCAAATCTGCTTTTTCGGCTGTTGAGGAAACCAAGAGCATCAACATTGGAACGCCAGAATTTCGAAAGGAAATTAAAATTGGAACCTTGATGAGCCCAGAAGGGAGCAAGATCTAATTAGTTTATTCGAAGAGTATGCAGATGTATTTTCATGGAAAATAGGAGACATGCAAGGAATTGAACCAAGCATTGTTCAACATGAACTGCGTATACATCCAGGCACCATATGATGCGTCGGAAAACCGACTTTGTTTTACCGCAAGCGCACAGTGTCGAAAGATGTATATAAGAGCAAATACGGTTCGTTCCCACGAGGAGTTTGGATTAAAATATTTTTGTAGGTTTTTTTATAAATAATTAAATTAACTAGTGAATTAAAACTATTTAATAAAGTTGGAAAACAATAAGAGGAAAACGTTAAGGTTCCGGGAATCCGTTGTAGATTAGGGTTTAATTGCGTTCGTCACATAGGGTCTCGATTTCAAAAAGAATTGTTTGTTCTCAACCTAAAGTAGAATTTCGAAGTACTAAATATACGGGGCATAAAGAGTCAAAGAATATTCATAAAACAATTTCATACAAGGTTTCAACGAGTCCTTCTACTAATCAAACAATGAACTATACGTGGCATAGAACATGCAAAATCATCGAGACGGTAAAACGTTGAGAGAGAGACAAATTAATGATATTTAGTTCATATAATTGAAAACCCTAGTTTTGAAACACAAATAAAACCATCTCTACAAGTTCATCATTTCGCCCTAACAAAGAGAATTAGCCCAACATGGCTTTCTCAAAAGCCATACAAATTTATTAAGAAAAATAAACTAACCCTTTTCAGTGTTCCTCTGACTTCGTCAATTCTGTCTGAAAGTCTCTTGTACGTGAAGCTGTACTTCAGTCCGTCTGTGAAGGTCTGTTCTCCCAAATTGTTTCTCTCCCTGGATGTATCAAAAGTGCCTGTCTAAGCTCTATTTATAGAGCTTGGGTCACGTCTTTCAGAATCCTAATTGAATTAGGATATAAACATCGAATATATTTCCGTGTTATAGCTTTCATAACCCAACTTATATTTCATAGCAAGCATCCAGCCGCACACTTCTCTTGTATTTTATTTTCTTGAGAAACACGTCCTTTAAACCTGACCAACTCCACCGATGCCTAGCTAACCTTGAGC
Source organism: Papaver californicum (assembly GCA_023531435.1). NCBI lineage: Eukaryota > Viridiplantae > Streptophyta > Magnoliopsida > Ranunculales > Papaveraceae > Papaver > Papaver californicum. The sequence goes on along the minus strand of JAJJMC010015431.1, from coordinate 27,508 downwards.
CGCAAGCCTCTCATTCTCTTTATTCTTCCTAGCAGCAATATCTCACTGATCCACGAACAACAGCCATCATAAAACTCGAGCACAAACTACTGTTAATTGCTGCCAGCAACCAATCGACTGACTTCTTCCTATTCACAGTTTCACTCAAGCTCATTCCATCACCGACCAAAACACCATCACAACGTCATCCTCTAGCTCAATAACTTCAACTCTTCCATCCATTCCACCATCAGTATTTTGAGCTACCAACAACTCTCCACTACTGCCAACAATCTTCATTGTCTTCCCATTCACTCAACTCTCAGACGTGTTCATTCCCTGACTGCATGAACTCGTCCCATCAGCGTACACCATTTTCTCTGGCAGTGACATCATCTGTTTCTCATTAACTTCGATCTTCTCTATCACTTCCAGCAGCACTCATCAACCATTGATTCGAGCTCTACTATATTCACTAATGACCCACTGTTATATAATCAACATCGACCATCTCCCTTGAATCACCATCAACATACTAACATGAACTCCATCATTGATGATCAAATATTCACCACCATCACAGACCCAAAACTATCTGTTTTGTTCTCTAATCTCGAACTCAAGTCAGTCAGCAACCACTAGTTTCTATCATCGAATGCCATAAATTCCATCATCATGATCTCTCCTCTATCACTGATTACCAATAGCCATCAAACCTTGATTAACTTCTCTGCCATCATCAAATACTATTCCATATCAACTCTTGCTACTGCCGAGTTCTCTTTTTGAATTAAGAAGAAAAAGGTGGCCCATATCGAATGGCCTGGTGCTATTAACCATATTCAAATAATCAGGCACCCCTTAACGGAAACAAAGGGCCCTTTATCAAAATTCAATAAGACTGTTTAACTGTCGGTTCCATGGAAACCGACAAGCTTAACTCCTCTTTTCGCCCGTAACTTTCTCATACGAAGTCAGAATGACCTCGTTCTTTCGCCGTTGGCTTCGTAATTTAATTTTCTAAAAGATGGAGGGTAGAAATCCTGGAATAGACTGAGCTCCTCTGGGTCTCTGGCAATACTTCTCTTGTAAAGCTCCATTTCACTTGTTTCAGAGATGTAACCTGATAAAACACACAGACTAGAAAAGTAATAATAAAACACGGTAATTCACACAAAATCTAGCAAATAAGAATAAGGAAATGATACTTAAAATGTATAAATTATGCATTTATCACCATACCATTTCGGCAAAGTAGCACCTGAATATCATGATCCGGTAGAAAAAGAATTGAAGAAGCTAATGGACGCAGGATTCATTCGAGAAGCGCGCTACCTAACATGGATATAAAATATGGTCATAGTCCTATAGAAGACTGGAGGGTGAGAATTCTCATAGACTTCACCAATTTAAATAAAGCATGTCCAAAAGACAGTTATCCACTTCCAAGCATTGATCAATTAGTAGATGTTGTCGAAGGACACGAAGCCTTTTCTTTTATGGATGGACAGTCTGGATATAACCAAATTGCACTAGCCAAGAAAGATCAAGAGCATACTGCGTTTTACCCCGCGAGGATTGTATTGTTACGAGAATGCCGTTTGGATTAAGAAATGCATGAGCAACCTACCAACGATTAGTGGATGCAATCTTCAAACCTTGGATATGACACACATTGGAAGCCTATGTAGATGACATGCTGGTAAGAAGCAAGATAACAAAGTATCATTTAAAAGACTTGAGGGAGATTTTCCAAGCTTTGCGCAAGTACAAAATGAAAGTCAACCCAGAAAAATGCAAATTTGGAGTTACATCAGGGAAGTTTTTGGGTTATCTAGTCACGGAAAAAGGAATTAAAATTGATCCAGCAAAAATACAGGCTATTGTAAATCTTCCATCCCCAAGAAATGTTAAGGAGGTACAGAAGCTCAACGGATGCTTGGCAGCGCTTAACAGGGTTATCGCAAGGTCATTAGATAAGTGCAAACCATTTTTTGATACTCTAAAGAAGGGAAGTAAGTTTATATGGAATGAAAACTGTGAACAAGCCTTTCAGAACATCAAAATTTATCTTGGACTTTGCCCGCATTACAGAAACCGCAGCCTGAAGAGATCTTGGCCCTATATATAGCTGCAACAAAAGATGCAGTAAGCGCAGTATTGGTGCGAACAAATGATAAGGTGGAAAAACCAATCTACTACATTAGCAAGACTTTCAACCTTGCGGAGAGGAACTATACCAAGATTGAACATTTAATATTAGCACTGGTATTTGCCACGCAGAAGCTGCACACATATTTTCTAACACACTACGTACGAGTACCAAGCAAGGCTCCGCTGGAATCAGTGTTCAAAAATGCAGGAAAAGTGGGAAGAATTACAAAGTGGAATGGTCAGTTGGAACAATTTTATATCCTTTTTGAAATGCAAACTTCTCAAAAGTCCCAGGTTTTAGCGGATTTTCTTGCAGATTTGCTATTGGATGATGATTTTGAAATCCAGGGGTTACCATGAGTAGAAGAGGATGACTCTCAGGACATTTTGGACCCTGTCAATTCTCGGAGATGGTAAGTTTTTGTTGATGGAGCCCGAATTAAAGAGGGGGCAGGAATCGGTATTGTAATAACAACACCCACGTGGGAGCGATTGATACATGCTTTTCGTTTAGAGTTTGGAGAGCACACCAACAATATAGTAGACTACGAAGCTGTGGTTCATGCCCTCCGGCTAATTATTGAACTAGGAATTACCGATGTACGATTGACAAGTGATTGACAATTGATAATCCGACAAGTTGAGCTGAAATATCAAGCAATTGATAAAGACTTGATTGAATACAAAGGTATCGTGCAAAAGTTAGCATCCCAAGTTCCAAACATCATTTTTCTCCATTTGTCCAGAGATAAGAGTCGTCATGCAGATGCGTTAGCATTTATCTCATCAATGATCAAGGATACGAATACATCTTCCGTCAAAATTGGACGCATTTATGAACCGTCAATTAAAATATGGGCAGTTGAGAACATGGAAGATAAAATAAGTGAAGATTTTGAGAATCCGGCCACAAAGAATGACGTAAATATACCCCAAAAACCAAAGGATAGGTGCGTAAAAGAAGATTGGAGGATTGCGCTATATCATTATTTGCAAAAACGAATATTGCCTGCGGACACCAAGGAAGCAAGGAAAATTTAATCAAATTTTGTTAACTATTAATTAAGGGATGGTATTTTGTACCGAAAGTTCTTCATGGGACCACTACTTCGGTGTTTATCGCGACCAGAAGGACATAGAATTTTAACAGATATACATTATGACGCTGAGAATCATAGCGGGAGACGATCATTGGCCCTCAAGGAAAAAACGCAGGGATATTATTGGGTCACAATGCAAAAGGATGCCGAAGATATGGTCAAAAGATGCGAAGAATGTCAACGCTTTGCTAAGAAGATCAAAGCGCCGGCAACAAAACTCAATTCAGTACTTAGTCCATGGCCATTTGCAAAGTGGGGAGTAGATACTGTCGGACCCCTACCTGAAGGAACATGAAAAAAGAAATACTTAATTGTAGCAACAAATTATCTCACCAAGTGGGTGGAAGCCAGGGCACTTGCGCATATTAGAGACTTGGATGTGTTCAAATTCTTGTTTGAAGACATAATTTGCAGATTTGGAATCCCAGTAACAATAGTTTCAGACAATGGAAAACAGCTGCAGGGAACAAATATTAACATGCTTTTGAAGCTTTCAATATCCAAAACAGAAAGTCAACTCCACTTTACCCCCAGAGCAATGGGCAGGATGAAGCTACAAACAAGACAATTGTACTTAATCTCAAGAAGACTCTGGAAGGGCATCACAAGCAATGGTATGAGCAACTTCATAACACTCTATGGGCCTATCACACCACAAGGAGGTCTGCCACTGGAGAGTAACCGTTCTTACTTACCTATGGGGCAAAAGCGTTCATACCAACTGAGATATTATTACCAACAACCAAGACGGAGGCATGGGAAAGGAATTTAAATGAAGATTTAATGCTTGAAAAGTTGGATGATCTAGAAGAAATAAGAGAAGTTTCATTACAAAATATGGAGAATTATCAAAGAAAGTTAGCAAGTGAATATGGAAAAAAAGTAAAGTTGCGCCATTTTGTTGAGGGACAGTACGTATTGCGACAAATTCCAGAATATCAAAAGAATAAAAGGGCAGGAAAGTTTGCACCCACTTGGGGAGTTCCTTATATCATACAGGACATTGCAGGACAAGGATCCTATTATTTGTGAAATATGGATGAAGAAGTTTTGCAGAATCCTTGGAATGCGCAATATCTTAAACCATATTATCCATAACTTTCTGTGCAATCGTATAGTAATTTGTGCTCATACGGAGTAAAGCAAATAAAGGCAAAATCTCATAGGAGACCCATGTAAAATTCTTGAATATTGACTATTGGGTACAACCGCTAGCAAGAGATACCATATATGACATTAATTATTATATCAAGTAACAGGGTCCACATAGGTAATTTCCTCTTGGACGGAGAGAAATTACTATGTGAGCGCACCCTCAAAAGGAGCCCAAGGTACAATAAATCCTTGAGGTTTCAAATTATATACTCATTAATAAATTTGTCTTATGATTTTATTGCAGGAACAAAAGTAAAATGTCAAACGTATAAAGAGAATATCAGAAAATAATTACTTCTATTTATATTTCATGACAGTTTACAAGAACAAAAATGATACGCAGCAGCATCCAGAGACAAGAGGAACTTTAGAAAGCAGGATTATTGATAGGAGCTGGGTCAACATTTGAAGCAGGATCAGAAGATGAAGCAGGAGTAGCACGGGGAGCAGGCTCAGGAACACCCTTCGTGGATAGATTTTGGTCCAACCATCCTTCGGAACCCTATCAAGGGTATTATTAATCACCAGAGCAATACCCCATTTCGTCTCAACTTTCATACTCCATCTTCTCACGTGAAGCAATAAGCGTATCCTCGTACGTTTTTATCTTACTTTCAGCTGATGAAGCCCTGACTCAGCCAAAGAAGCTTGATTCTTTCAGTACGCAAGTTTTTCCTCCGCCGCGGCCAAGTCATCAGAATAACTTTGACAGCAGTCTGCCAGTTAACATCTGCTTCTTCCGCTTTGGAAGTAATCTGAGTAATTTGGTCTTGCGCCTCAACCAATTTAGTTGTGGCTTCTCCAAGTTGCTCATTTACCTCCTTCAGCTTGTCATTAGCTTCAGAAATCTCCTTCTCAACCTCAGCGGACAAAATCTTAACTTTCTTCAACTCCTTGTCAGACTCCTCAACCTTGGTAGCTGCTCTCTTAAACTTTCCTTCAAAATCTACAGAGCAAATAAAAGGTTGTTAGCCCGTGTAAAAAGTAAGTAAGAGTAACTTTTTGATATAAAATAAAATACCTATAGCAAGGGACTCAAACTTTTGTAAATCCTGGATATTTTTGTCATTAGAAAGATCAAGGAATTCAAATTCAGAAGTTTAGCATAATCTTTCGTGGATTGATCGAGATATTGTTTATATTGCACAATCTCAACTTCATCTGCTAATCCTCTATCTCGCAGCAAATTGATCTTCTCAGTGCGTTTATCAAATTCTCTTTGTAAACACTGAATATCGATATCTCGATGAAGGACTTTATCTGAGAGGCTGCGGACTTGACCTTGAGCTTCCAAAAGAGCTTTTCCTCTAGCATGAGAGTCCGCAACTGCGTTATCTCTTTCCTTGATGAGCTTTGCCACAAAAGTTGAATGTCTGGAGTCATACTGCGACCTAGATCGAGAAAATTCAGCAAGGATACTTTTGCGTTCTACACAAAGCTTTCGATCTTCTTTCCATAATTTTTCTACTTTCACCATGGTTTCAGCAACGCAGTCATTATTACATAAAATAGCAGCATCAAATTCTTCCTTTTTGCTAATAAAGTATTTTTTCAAAGATGCATGCTCCGTCGAGAGTTTTTTGTATGCAGTAAGAATCTTATTCCTCTCATCCAGCAATTTATTGAAATTTTCCTTGACCTCTACATTCTCCTCGGTGACTTTTATTACATGCCCATGTAAAGATGTGGCACTAGCCCGTAGTTTAATAGCAAGATTTGAATCCCCCTCTGATCCCATAAAGAAATTCAGAAATATGTGCTAAAGAAAAATAAAATAATATAGAAGATGAAGTATTATAACCTTGGATTTGAAGAGTAGACAACTGCTGTCGTAGCGCTTCATTCTTTTGCTTTAATTCAGCAACGCCACCCTTTGACAGTCGAAGGCGAAGTGTGTTAGCCTCCGCTCTAACTTCAGCAAGTTCTTCTTCAGTACTCCTGAGTTTATCCTCCATCATCAGTGAACGATCCTGGAAGAACTTGTATGCAATCAGAGAGCAGCTCTCATTATAAGCAAGATGTGAAATCAAAGATGAGCATCATGATAGGAAATAAAGGAATATAAATCAATAAATAAACAAATTATGAGGAATGTACCTGCATATGAGCCTACTGCGGACGGGCATATACAGCCCCGTCTGCCACCGCGAGGACCTCAGCAAGGGTGGAGGGCACCTCGACGTCAAAAGGGCAAGCTTCATTCGCATTATCCTTTGACCATGCTTTCATCACCATGTCAAAAGGAACGGAACGCATGTCCGCTTGCAGTTTGGTAACAAAAGAGAAATCAGTAGGCTTTGGCTGAGCGTTGCTAGGAATCAGAAGCAGGTCATTTTCCTTGAACCAATCAAACACATCTTCTTCTTTTCCAACAAGGTTATCAGCTTCACAAGCGCTCTTTCCCTTCTCCCTATGGGAATCCCTCTTCCCACTAACAACTGAAGCAAAATATACCTCTTCCTCAGAAGGGAAGACCAACTTTTCTTCATTCCCAGTAGCACCCACTGCGTTTTCTTGAAGGGAAGAATCTGCAGAATTGGCAACCATGGTTGGAGAAGGATTTGCTACGTCAGCAACTACGTTTTCTTCAGTAGAAGCATGCTCGACTTCAATTTCAATTATTATCTCCATCCTGGTAGGAGCATATTCAATTACATATCCGTTCAACTCCATCAGAGGCGCAACTTGCTCTTTGTCAGCCAAATCATCCATGAACTCAGAAAGCACGATGTCATCAACTTGAAACAAAGGAGAATGAGACAAAAAATAGGAGAGGACAGAGCTTGCATCCAAATGAGACTCAGTATGTGCTACTTGATGAGCTTCAGTTGCAATATCACCCAATGCAGCGGGATGAGAAGTTATAGGGGTTTCATTATGCACCATGCCGCCTTCTATATTTAAAATAGGCTGACTAGGAGGAGGGTTATCCCTAGTCACCTTCATAGAAGAAACACGAGGAGTAGCCTTCATTTTCTTCTGACCCTGTTAACGTTTTCAAGTGAATAAGCAAGGCGCAATATTAAGCGTTCATCCAATAAAAGAAAGAGCAGTACCTTGTAAGATGGAGGAGTAGCTTTACGCTTGGTGCCCACATCGGTCTTTAAACTTTCTTTCTCTTCTGGAGGCTGCGTAAAAAAAATAATAATAAGAAACTTACGCAACACTTAAAGATCGGGAGAATTGGAAAAATCATTACTTACCATACGAGAAATTAAATCCGTCGAAATCCAATATCCACGGACAATAGGAGGGGAAGCGTTCCTGGAGGCTCCGCACAATACTTTCCGAAGCCTGACCATAAATCCAGGGCCCTTCAATTACTAATGGAGTAAGGTACCATCGGTAATCATGGTCCCTACGCAGCTTTTCAGTCAAGGTTTCTTCCGTTTTCGGGATGAGATGTATATTTGTAGCATCAATATAAACCAGCAAATGGATTCCATCACCTCTCGTTCGTTCAGGACCAACATTCCAGTTCATATAATTCTTATCAGCAAAAGAATCAACGTAGGAAAAATGAAAGTTCTCCACTGTGTAGTGAACGCGATTCGCAGGATTAGGTGTATAGTAGGTGAAGTTGGTTCGCCCAACACTGTGCATGTTGCATTCATCCAGTATTCTCCACCAGTTTCCGTTGTACTGTGCAATTGAACGCACAATACTAATTTTAGCCTGGCCACGGCTAGCTAGGACTTCAAACTGATAGGGGAATCGACTATCGTATAAGGGCAGCTTTAACCCTGCGTCTATTGCACCAGCAGTAACCAGCAGTCTCGTGGGAGAATAATCGAAACCCTGAATCATATTCAAGGAGATCTTATCTCCTTCAGGCGAGTTATAAAGGGAAACTTTAAAGTCCTGAAGGCCGTAATTCCTTTTGAACTCCTCAATATCCATGTTTTTAAAACTAAGAAGCTCGTGAACCCGATCAGTTCTGGTAGTAGACCTAACATGAGGCGGAGCAACGCTGCGAATTCTCCTGGAATACACTGGTTTACTTTCATCCCTTTTCTTGCTAACAGAATGTTGGTCACCATGGGAAGCATGTTTAGGGGCACGACTGCTATCTTTTCCAAACATGATTAATCTGCAGACCAAGAAGAAACAAGGTTACAATGACGAACAATATAAAATAATACAAAACTTAACAGAAAAATCAATATGCAAAAATTTCTAAAAAAGAAGTCTAACAGTCTCACCAGTAAAAAAGATGAAATTAATCAGCAAAGATTTGATCTTGGGAAGTAAAAACCTTGATCAAACAAGGAATCTCAAAAAAATTTTAAGGAATAAAGACTTTAAAAAGAAGAATACATAAGAAGATCAAAAATGCAATCAGCTACAAACTTGGAAAGCGAAAAGTAATGGGAAAAATGACAAGATTTCCTCTTAAATACTGAACCATTGAGCTGACATGACTGTGAAAAGGAATTCAAAAGGCACGAATCCAAACGACGTGTCTTCTTGAAAACGTATGAAACCGCCGAAATTCAAATTTATTAGGGGCAAAAAACCCAACGGTCATCATTACTTTTTACCTTTTTGAATTCTAGGCACATGGGAGAGAAATCAAAAAGACAAAAAGGGGGCAAATTGTAAGGACATAACTTCATCAGTTCCACGTGTTTACATCATAAGAAGAAAGTATCATATTATGAAACACCGAGAAGTACAAGAGAAAATAAATGATAAAGGAAGACAGCTATAAAACATCGGTCATACATCAACTGACACCGGAAGCAGAAAAGTCAGAATAGATTAATGCATATAAGACACGTGGAAAGAACACAAGTTACAAGAAAAAGCATCATTAATAGCCAAGACAATCATCTGCGCTCTGCTATCTCTTGCGTTCCACAATCATCTGCGTTCTGCTATCTCTTGCGTCCCACAATAATCTACGCTCTGCTATCTCTTGCGCTCCACAATCATCTGCACCCTATCACGATCGCACTATAAATTTCAATCCTACAAGAATAGACATGCTCCACGTCAAATTCCACATGTCACACATGCCAACATCCACATAATAAAGACAAAGGACCAACAATCGCTCAATCCAAAGAGGAGCTGCGCATCAGCAAGCGGAACTAGCAAGAAGCATCACGGAAGGAGTAAAATGAGTTGCGCCCAAAGTCAAGATAAGATCAAACAGGTCAAATAAAGATAAGAATGAGTGAGGAAATTGGACCCATCATATTTTGCTATAAATACCGACCCCTAACTAAAAAGAAGGACAAGAGAGAAAAAAGAGAAAAAACTCTGAAAGAAAATCATAAAGTGGAAAAAGCTAAGACTAGGTGAAGAACTCTATTGAACTTAAGTTCTCTAATTCTTTATATTAGCATGTGTACAAAGTAAGTGTTTATAAATAAGATTCATATTTTCCCGTGGATGTAGGCTTATTAGCTGCACCACGTTATATATTGAGTTGGTTTCATTTCCATTTGAACTTATGTTCTCTGCATTATAATCTCTCTGTATCAATTACACTTTGAAAAACATTTTTTTTAAACAACTTAAGTTTTTGATTGTGAGTACCCAAAAAATGATCGTCACAGTATACCACAATAATGATTTATGCCTTCTATAACATATATATGATAATGTAAAATGGCTAACTCATTTTTTAACAAATCCTAATTAAATAGAAAAATTAAATTAGACACAACAAAAAAATATTTATATATATATAACTAAGTACAACAGATAGATCACCAAATAGATAAAGATAAAAAGTAATTATCCTCTTCTATATCATCGTCTCTATATGCTAATAGCGTAGAACTATTCGTGCTAATAAAGTTTTACATGTTTCCTACTTTATATTCGCTACTTGGTGACACACCGGGATGGTTAGACCTCAAATGGTTTTAACTGTTTCCTACTTTTTATTCGCTACTTGGTGACACACCGGGATGGTTAAACCTCAAATGGTTTTAACTGTGTATAGCATACAGAAATGAAAAGAGATGGAGAAGTAATAGAATTACTTTGTTAATTCTATTAAACATGCTGATTCCTTCTTCCATTCGAACACTACATGAAGTGTATATATAGGTCTTACAAAAAGTTGAGATAAGCACTATATGTGATAGCAATCACTATGACACGTTGGGAGAAATGTGTCTTTTTCATGGTAAGTTATGTAGATGTATCATCCACTATAATATAACCCGTACCGCTTTGGTTACTGGATGAAAATAGATATTTTTAAGTTCTTTTTATTATCGAAATCATCGATGAAAATAGGTATTTCTTAAGTTTTTTTTATTATTGAAATCATTTTTTATATCGGTTCTTCTTATTAAGATTGTGGTTAATAGTTTAATGGGATAATTAATATTTTGTAGTACTTGTTGTTGCTTATACCCTCCCATACAATCTGTCGTATATTTATGTTGATCACAGCACTACAAGAAAAACGGACTTAAGCGTTTAAAATCTTAGTAAGAGTTTGGAAATTTAGTCGCTTAAATAGTTTAAGCGTTTAAAATTGTAACTGCCCCAAATTTTGGTGGCAATAAACATGTGTCCACTATTATTTAGCAACGAAAAAATATACTTAATCGCTAGATCCTTTATTCAAGTAATTTATAGCAACTAAAATAGTGATCATGTAGGTATTTACTTTGAGGCACCGACTCGTAGCAACAACAAAATAAATTGGTTGGTCAAACCTCTCTCAGCAACTAAGTTTGAGCCACAACCAAATATGTTTAATTGCTAGATTCTTCTTTCAAGTAATTTATAGCAGTTAAAAGTTGATCATATAGCTATTCAGTTTGAGGCACCGACTCGTAGCAACAACAAAATAAATTGGTTGCTCAAACCTCTCTCAGCAACTAAGTTTGAGCCACAACCAAATATGTTTAATTGCTAGATCCATTTTTCAAGTAACTCGTAGCATCTAAAAAAGTGATCATGTAGCTATTCACTTTGAGGCACAGACTCGTAGCAACAAAAAATGAATTGGTTGCTCAAACCTTTCTCAGCAACTAAGTTTATGTCACCACCACATGTTCAAAAGATAATTATTTGGTAAAACCTTTCCCAGCAACTAAGTTTTAGCCGCCACCACCATTTCAAAAGAGAAATCAGTTTTTGAAGTAGACATTTGAGAACTTAGTAGTAATCTAACAATCTTATTAGGATTTGTTTAATAGAAACATGAAAACTTGTTTGAATCATTGTTTTGATTCACTATGAGCAAATGTTTGGATACACAAATTGAAAATAAAAATTAACATTAGTCGTCTAAATTGATTATAATTTAATTATAACATATTTTTGTTTCAGTGTGTTTATCAAATCTATTTTACCTTTTAATAACAATTTATCTACAAATTTACCATAACAAGTAGAAATTCGTTGTCAAAAAATACAAAGTTTCAATCCTATCTTTTGTACTCAGTCCGATTTATCTCAATTATCGTACCAAATAAAATCAAACAAGCAACCTAAAGTTGAATAAGAAATAAAATTGATTGAGCACATAAAACGTGACAGACAAAAGTTTCTTTTTGCTTTTGATGAAACACAAACAAGAGTTTCAAATGTCTAATTTTATTTCTGAAGTTTACATGACAAAAGAAAAACAAATAAACATGTAATCTGATATTGGCCAGGACAAAATATAGGAGAAGTCGAACAAGCAGGATGGGTTAGGTCTTGTTCTCATATTTAGAAGTAGTTGGTGTAGAACTTCATAAGGAAGTGAGAGAATTTTTGAACCTTGGTCCCAACATCCTGCACAAGTCCTTCGTTCCCCATCAAATACTTCCCAATGATATGATGACATTGTTTCACATGATCCACAATGTTGTTCAGTTCTTCCATCCCCTTGAACATAAACATGTCTATTACCTACATTTCAATGAACAAAATAGAAGGAAAGTAAGTAGAGATCAAGGATAGTTACGCTCTGCTGATAAATGAAGACCCGATTGATGAGTACCCAAATGTCAAATGTTAGAATTGAGAGGTTGAATAGCACATATCCTCCCAACTGCTTGAAAAGAACAAACATCGTTTGAAAAAATGTTGAACCATGATGTTATATTCTGATTCAGTCTATCACACCTTAAAGAAGTGGTACTCAAGCAGGAACAGAACTCTGTTTGTGTTGTGAACTTGTTTGATACCCATTCACAGAAAGTACACTAACATCAAAAAGGATACACCTGGCATATGCTCACAAGTATTGCAAAAATACCAAGCATTACAAGAAGTTGAGTAAGATCTATTTTCTTAACACAAAATTCCTGCATATATCGAGGAGGAAACACAAGTTATGCGAGTAAATGAAAGCAACAAGTTCTTTATCATGACCACCAAAACTGTGAAGGTAAAGAAAATCACTATAGCTGTCGACTTATCATTATTGTATCCTATGGATCTTAAGAAAAAATATGATATACCCTAGACAGATCCAATGGAGTCACCACAAGTGACAAGCTATGAATGAAAATGAGCACAAGATGATTTCTGACCCCTCCAACATTACTCGGTGCATAACCAAGCGTTCCAGCAATGAAAAGCACGTCACCAGAAGAGGAGCCGACCCACCTGGAAGCGATTTCAATTACTACTCGGACAAGTGACTAAACAATGTTGTTTAATTCATTGCAATTATAATTATTAAAGCACTTGTAAAATCATACCTACAGTTGGGCTACTTGCTCAGCGATAGGTTCTACAATGGTGCAAAACCAGCAACAGTATCTTGTACACAAATATCCTCTAATTTTCTCAACACATTCAAACATAGCACAAGACTTCCACCATATACATGAAAATTCAGGAATTGTCCTGGGAACATAGTCTACTGTACGCCTTATACTTGCAGGATCATAATGGAATTTTAACCATACATTCACAACAATATCAGGGACATGCTATAAAATTTGAGCTAAAAGTGACGGTTAGATTATGAGATATGACTGATATCATATGCTATAAAATTGCTGAATTCAGGCAGATACAATTGCATGAAGTCCTCTATTTGAGGTACTTACCATGATCCATTTGTTTTGAAATTTTTACACATTACTCGTAACAAAAATGGGTTCAGCATATCCAAAAATGAGAGACAGGCATGCAGTATAAGTACTTCATTTAAACTCAACAACTCAGTCACATCCTACAGGAATAGTTCTCTGTATTGTAATAATTTCCACTAACTCTCCTAACCTTATCTTCATGAAATTTGGAGCGTATCTCCATTACTTAACAAGTAACAAGATACTATAATATCTTCAAAATCCAACGGTTGGATCTAAGGATATCAGTAAAACAAGAACTGAGATTATATGGCATACAAGGTGGTCGGTTGTCAATCGTCCAAAATAATCGAGTTCTTACTCTTCCAAAATAGATTTAAGTATATCAAATAAGAACAAGTTCGTTCCCACAGAGAGGCGGTGATTATGATTTATTTTCAGTCACTTAAGTAAACAGGGGGGGTTTATGTTGTGATTTAAGCTAAATTAAACTAAAGCAAACTAAAGCAAAATAATGAAACGTGTATCAGGGAAAAAAAGCATTGGTTAGAGAATTCATCATCCGTTTTCCAACATGTTATAAATCAAAGCATACTCAAAATTCATGCATTAGTAATACCAATAACCCTAAAGTAGCCTGTTATCTCGTCTACTCCGGCAAAACTCCTAATATCATCAAAAAGCGCAAAGCGCCACTTTTAGAATTCTTAGCACCGGGTAACCTAAGTGAGTACCTCCACTCGAGTTCAACCCAATGATAGCAATGGTCTTTGTGAGTTGAGTTTATTCTAAGCAACCCGGCGTAAAGCACCACTCGGATTTAACCTAGGTCAAGCTTCTACACATATCCGTATGGCAACATCCCGTCGTTAACGAATATGCTATACTACTTGTAACCGGAGTCCCTCGACAGAATCGACTCTCAGAACTCCAGTTTAGTTATAGATATCAATGCCTATTCACCTGATTTGCAACTCAAATAAATCAGCAATCAATCATATATAACACTATATTCGGTAGAACATGAACAATATTAAAAATAACATGAACGTATAAGCATGCGCCATTCAATCAATA
>JAJJMC010015431.1:0-13028 GCA_023531435.1 Papaver californicum | reverse complement strand
TCTTCTCTTTTTTTACCGTGTATTGTATATCCTTTCTCCTGTATACTCTGTGTTATATGTATGAGTTTAATCCCGAAAATTAGTGCGTGAGACAACTTGTTTTGTGAATTCAGCCCAAATACGAAAATAGTTGCGCCCATCCTTTGTTCTTTCCTTTGTTCTTTCAAACTCTCTTGTGTATGTCCAGCTCCAACAAGATATCCACGATTTTAGTGAGTGTAATATCCAATATTTTCTTTCCCAATTTGCCAAAAGACTTCCATGAGAAGACCAATTATTCTTTTTATAAACTAGAGTTGGCCACTTTTAGAATCCTAGTGGAATTAGGAAATGTGCTAAGTTCCCTTATTCCAGACCCACATATATGGCAACTCCAAATTCTTTCCTAATCCCATATGACTTCCCCAAGCTAGCTACTACTCCACCAAGGCTATCCACTAGTCAACCAAACCACTCTAGCACCTCCAATTAGCCACTTATTACCTTAGCACTTGCGGTTCAGCCAACTTAGCGCCTGGGCGCTAGCAGCACAAGCTAGTTTGCCACCATGTGGCTTTGCCCATAACTTCCTCATACGAGATCAGAATGACCTCGTCTTGCGCCGTTGGCTTCGTAATTCAATTTCCTACACTGTGGAGGGTGAAAGGCCTAAATTCAGCAGAGTTTTACTGGCTCCTCGGTAATTCTTCTCATACAGCTCCATTCTGCGGGTTTCTGAACTGTAACCTGAAAAGACAACTAAACTTCGAAAGTAATAATAAAACATAGTAATTCACTCAAATATAGCAAATAAGGGTCAGGAAAAACTACTTAAAATGTATGATTTATGCACTTATCACAAGGCATACGGGATTTTCAAGCAAGATTTGATAATGTGATGAATTTCTACGATCAATTTACCAAGAACCTATCTGACATAATTAACTGGACTATACCTTCACCTAGATCATCTCTATAAATCAAATATGTGTAACACAGAAAACTAAGCCATCCCAAAACAGTCGCTAGGATGTTTGACCTTTTAAAACAGATTTGGGAAAAAGCCCCAAATCCACATGAGGAACCCTAATAATCAATTCACACAAATATAAGTTCAAAAGCATGTAATTGACGTAAATTGGAGTTAACCCATGCTTACCCACACCATGAATTGAAGCTTAAAATCTTCAATTCCTAAAAACCCCCAAATTAGGAAGAACCGTAATTTTACTGTGATCAATGAAATTGAAAATTGAAAGTGAAGTTAGAACAATATAACCTGATTTCAGCTTGAAACGAGAGTAAAATAGCAAACCCAATGGTTGATGTGAGCATGCAAGATCAAATTAAGCTTCCTTCCTAATTTCACCTGTAAACAGATTTGAGAAGCACAAGAAGAACAATCGAAGTAATCCAACGAAACTAGTTAGCAAAAGTTGATAAATTCCGTTCCAATTTGATTTCACTTACTCCAAATCCATGACTGCTACAGAATTCAGGTGAGGCTCTTCAGGTTTTTGGCCGGAGAAAAAATGAGGAAGAAGATCCTCCCGACGAGAGAGATTCACGTGAGATAGACCGTTTGATCAAAATCTATCGACAATTGATATCTAGTTCTATCTAGTTACATCCGTCCATTTTATAACACATTTATATTTGGTTATAACTTATAACACCCTTTTTTTTGGTTTTTTTTGTCTAAATATTATATGTATTTTAATTAGAAAAATATTTTTATTTTAATATCGAGGAATTTGTATTTACGGAAAGAAAAATAAATTGTGTAACCTAAGAAATAATCTAGAAACAAAAAATGAATTCGATAATTATCATTGACTTTCCACTAGACAAAGTTTTGAAGTCTGATGATCGTAGATTATAGATTCCGGTGGAGATTCTTAATTTGGATAAGAGGTCAGTAAGGATAAAATGACGAACATAGGTAGGTTTAGGGTTCCGGGTAAGACTTCGATTTAGATGAAGAGGTTATTAAGGATAATATGATGAATTCTATAATATGATGAACATCAAGGATAATATAACAAAATGAATAAGTTTGATTGAGATTGAATAAAATTCAGTAAACCTAAGTGACATCGAGTGAAATTGACGAAAAATTGATATAATTTGAGTAAGATCGATCAAAATTGAGTGTATTTAAGTCTGTTCGATAAAAAATTGAGTAAATTTTAATGAGATTGATGAAATCATAGTTTCATATCATTAGATTTTTTAGATCGATAAAAAAATGAATAAGTTTGATTGAGATTGAATAAAATTCAATAAATCTAAGTGAAATCGAGTGAAATTGATGAAAAAATTGATATAATTTGAGTAAGATCGATCAAAATTGAGTGTATTTAAGTCTGTTCGATAAAAAATTGAGTAAATTTTAATGAGATTGATAAAATAATAGTTTCGTATCGTTAGATTTGTTAGATCGATAACAAAATGAATAAGATTGATTGAGATTGAAAAAACTTCAATAAATCTAAGTGAAATCTAGTGAAATTGATGAAAAATTGATATAATTTGAGTAAGATCGATCAAAATTGAGTGTATTTAAGTCGGCTCGATAAAAATTGAGTGAATTTTAGTGAGATTGATAAAATCATAGTTTCATATCGTTAGATTTGTTAGATCGATAATAAAATGAATAATATTGATTGAGATTGAATAAAATTCAATAAATCTAAGTGAAATCGAGTGAAATTAATAAAAAATTGATATAATTTGAGTAAGATCGATCAAAATTGAGTGTATTTAAGTCTGTTCGATAAAAAATTTAGTAAATTTTAATGAGATTGATGAAATCATATTTTCATATCGTTAGATTTGTTAGATCGATAACAAAATGAATAAGATTGATTGAGATTGAATAAAATTCGATAAATCAAAGTGAAATCGAGTGAAATTGATGAAAAATTGATATAATTTGAGTAAGATCGAATGAAATTTGAGTGAAATTCATCAATCCTAAATGTACGTGTATTTGTCATATTGTGCTTGATGACCTAGTCGATTGAGTATGAGTTTTCAAGGACATCCTAAATATACCAGTTGTTCATATTATTCTTAATGACCTAGTCGATTGAGTGAGAATCTTTTATGGAACCCTAAATGGACTATTTTTCATACTTTCCTTAATGACCTAGTCGATCGAGTCAAAATCTTAATCGAAACCCTAAATGTACTTATGTTAGTTATATTCAACTTAATGACCTAGTACTTTGATCTAAGTTTATATTCCTCAACCTTTTTAGTTAATATCATTGCATGTAATTTAGGACCGACCTAAGTTTATATTCCTCAACTCTTATCCGAAGAAGTTAGGGTTTTTCTTTTGGTATCTTAAATTTTTTCCTGCTTTAGTTTCATAATTTAGGACCGACCCCTGAGTCTGAATCTTCATCGGTGCCCTAAACTTATCGATGTTCGCCTTATTATCCATAGTAACCTCTTCCTCTGAGTGAGAATCTTCACCAGTACCCTCAACCCATTGTTGTTCGGCATATTATCCTTCATAACCTCTTTCCCTAAGTCGGAATCATCATCGGTGCCCTGAACCCATTCTTCATCGTATTATATTCCTCATAGTGTTTCTTCCCATGAGTCGGAATCTTAATCGGTGCCCTAAACTTATCGATGTTCGCCTTATTATCCGTAGTAACCTCTTCCCATAACTCGTTAAACTTATCGGACAAGCAAAATGGGATGTCTCATGTGTGCAAAAACTTAAGAGTGGCAACATTGACCCTAAACTCTTCCTCATCATGCTCTGGTCCCAATTCCTTTCAATTGGGATGATCATATATTTAATATCAAATAAGAAAACAATATTTTTTGTTATTAGGTAAAGCTTAACTTAATTTATACAAGAAATTAAACAACATCCCAATTCCTTTCCCAATTCATTAAATCATAACACTAAATAAATGACAAACTAAGAACCCTAATTATAAAAAAACCCAAATATTTTGGATGAATCCTAATTTCCAAAATCCGTTACGTTTTGCTTTCGACATCCGAAATCCTTTTTCCACCTTGTAACTAACACAATAGTAACTAACACACTTTGGTAACTAACACACAATCCGTATGAGCATCCAACTTCCATCTGGACCATCATAAATTTTCCATGATCCGTATGAGGTGGCTTATCCACCCTTAACATTTTTGTTTTCAAAACCCTAAGAAATTTTTTTTCTTCATTTTCGTCATTTGCTTTTCTCTCTCTTTGTCTCTCCAATTTGAGCTGCCTTAGGAGAAAAACTAGCTAGGGTTCCGTCGACTGCACCATCACCCCCATCACCGCCGAATCTGGATTTTCAACACCATCACGACGATTACAAACTTAGTAAGGTCTTTCAAAACCCTAGCCAGTGATTGCTTTTCCCTATTATAGTTTACAGTTAAATCTTCGAAACCTTTTTCTATAGATCAATTTTATTCTTCCATTCTTGTTGTTGAACACATCAGGTGATGTTAGGTGTTACAATTTTTGTTTAATAATTTGTTTTAAGTTAGGATTTTAATTTTTTTTTACTTGTTGTTGTTGTAGCATTAGCATTAGCAGAAGACCTTCGGATTTCTCAAAGATCTACGGGTAAAACAATCTCCATCACTTTATCTGATTTGATCCAAATTTTTTTTTAGGTCAAATATTTTTATGGGTTTTCTCTATTTTTCGTGGATATGAGGTTATGTCTAGTTGCTAATTACGTCCAAGGTGGTTGATGTTATAAATGGGATTTTCACTAAGCTTTTTTGAATAGGTTACAAGTTCAAGCTAGATTGCCTTCTCAACCAATATTAAGGTTGATTGCTGCTCCTTCCCAGTGACCTCTAAAAAGATTTCTTTTAGTAAGATTTCTTTTGGGTTCATATCAGAATCGTTGATTCATGATGATTAGCTGTAATATTTGGTTGATATATGCTGTCGACTTAAAAGGGGCAGTTGTAGTTACTGTTGGTAATAGGGCAGTTGTAGTTATTAGTTAAGGCTTGCATACTCTCTTTGTTCGTCTGGATGACGTAGTTCACCTCTTGTAAGGATTTTTAGGCTCCCAAGCGGGCTGCTCTTCTTTAACAAGGTGCACTCACTTTGGTCCATCTCTATGGATGCCATATCTAGAGAAAAACTCTGTTGGGATGCATAATCTATATGGTCATGTTTTAAAATTCAAATTATGTTATTGTAGGAGTAACAAGCCTATTAGCAGAGTTAATTTAGGCCTTTCCACAAACGTCATTTAAGTTTTTCCGTCAGACTTGTTTAACATGCTACACTCATTTTGCAGTTAAAAGACGAAGAGGAAGTTATTGCTGTTATTTCCCATGAACTGGGTCACTGGAAACTTAATCATACTACGTATTCATTTGTTGCTGACCGGGTATATGATTGTGTGCAGGTAGTAAAGAAAGGAGACACCATTTTTCTTGGAAAATACTTGTTTACAGGAAGTGAAACTACATCAGTTTGGCTTGAGGTAAGGCATTGAATTATGAGACTTCGATGAGTTCTTTGGGTATTCCCCAATGGTATCTTATGAATCTTGATATTTGACTGTAGTTATCTGAGGTGAAAGAGGTATATGTGGTTTGCACAGTGAAGAATGATGTAGTACTATCTGGATCATTATTCACTTTGCATGTCTCTCAAATTCATATCGACCTCCCTACCCTAACAGAGAAAGATAAAGAAGTAAGTATCTGTTCATTAACAAGTGGCTGGATATCTCTCCTTTTCATGTGTTTCACTGCGTGACAATGTTCAACTAATTATAGAAGTATCTGTTAGAATCTCTTCATAGTGAAGTGGTTGTTAAAGTTAATTGCGTCATTGCTCGTTTTGAACAGAGGGATTATACACTTCTTAATAGTCATAAAAGACTCATGTTCTTTTACGTTTTTGTGTTTTTTTGCTTATGATGGATTTTTTCTTTTATTAGGTTATTAGCACCTGGGGTGTTCGAAATGAGATTGACTTTTGATAGACACATTTTAGTGTCTAAATTGCACCTTAATTTCTAGTGAGTTAGTATTCGATTTTATGTCTATTACGTGTTTTTATGCTTTTGTAGGTACATTAGAAGAATAAAGATTTGTGGAAAAATTGGCTCAAAAAAATGGATCAAAGCACCCACACTTTGGATTGGGGCACCCTTGGATCGGGCTGAGCTGGATCGGGTCAACCAGGCGAGTCAACCCAGCGAGCCAGCGAGTCGACTCGGCCGATCCAACTCAGCGGGAATCACCGGAGTTTCAACTGTGTACGTTGTTCAAGAGATTTATGGATTGTTTTGCTTCCAGATTGTTCCACTCGCTAGAAGATATCCCATACAAGTCAGAACCATCGAGAAACAGCAGAGAAATCCCGTAAAATCAGCTCAAAAATCATGTATATGGCCGGAATTGGGTTTCGATTCGGATTGGGATTTGTGGGTTGTTTTAGAGAGTTCTATTAGGTTTAGAACTCTCTCTAGGGTTTCTACTACCTATATAAACCAAGAGAAGCCAAGAAAAATAAACAAGAAAGCCTAGAGAAGAATTTAGAAATTTCCGGTGAAACTCCGTCGACGTCCGGTCAACTGCTACTGCACTGGCCGGCTGTTCTTCATCCATCACTGCCGGAGAAGAAGACTCAGTAACATTTATAACTGTTGCTGATTTGAATTTTCCTGTTGTCTATTGCTTCAAACCCTTTGTTGCTTAAAACTCTTTTGTAACAGCTGAACCCTCTCCTGTAACGCATATAAGCGTATCAAATCAGCTGTTACAGCGTTATTCACCTTTGTAATTGATATTTTGAGCAATGAAATCAACTTTTGAGCAAGTTTTCTTCACCATGGGCTAATTCTAATTACTGGGATGATGGATAAGGTAATTTTCTCAATTTTATGTGATTTAATTATTTTCTAATAATTATTTATAATTCTTTTATTATTAGAATTGCATAGTTTTGAATAGTAAAAACGGTTTTCTTTCAACAGTTGTGCTTTTGCTTGATGGATTATGCTTAGTTAATTAAATTTGATAGTCCATGCTTGTGATTTACCTCTGTTTGTTAGCATAACAAAACCAATTTTGGCAATTATTTGTGCTTCAATTAATTTAAAAAGAATTATCTGATTAATCACATAGGTTGTTAGATTTACCTGATTCCTGATTCCTGGTCCTTTTAAAATTATTTAAAAATCATCCTTAGGTTATTTAGTCTTTTTCTTACTCCTGGAATTTTTTTTAGAATTAATTTAAAATCATTATTTTCTAAAATCATTATTTTCCAAAGAGACAGGGGTATCAAAGCTCCATTGAGATTCTCCTGTTTCTCTTCAACTTGATTTAACTCGGATTGTTCGGAGAGATTCGCTAAAATTGTAACCAGTTGCCTTCTGAAAGAATAGAAGCTGGTCTAGAAACAATCTAAGTGGAACCATCATGCTTGTTGTTTGCTAGATTTAGGTTTGATTTGGTTGAGTCAGGGCACGATTGTGTTTGATAAATTTCTTGTTAGGATTTAATTTTTTGCATGCCAAGAACGCCCTTAAGGCGAACTTGGAATAGAGACCCTCAAGGTAGGTTAATCAGTGGAAAACTTGTAGTTCACCTTGACCTTGAGAATCCATCTGAGAGTGAACTAGTCACTCCCGAGACTGTGTCAGCAACGACGTCTCTGAAGGATTTGTTGAATCCAACCCGGACCTCACGTCCATCTTGCATCAAGTTAGCCGCTACTGAAGCGAGCTACGAACTGAAACCAGGGATTATCCAGATGCTCCCATCATTCTTAGGAAAAGAAAACGAAAATCCCTATTTTCATGTTAGGGAATTCGAGGAAATATGTAGCACGATCAGAATTAGAGACTTGAATGACGAGTCTATTAAACTTAGACTATTTCCCTTTTCACTAAGAGATAAAGCCAAGTCGTGGCTGTATAGCTTGGCTCCTCAGTCAATTGAAACCTTTGCCCAACTTACTTCAGCATTTATTCATAAGTTCTTTCCTAGGAACAAAATTTCGTCTATTAGGCAGAAAATATGCACGTTTTCCCAGCTAGAGGGAGAGTCTCTGTATGTGTATGTAGAAAGGTTCAATGACTTATTGTCCTAATGCCCAGACCACGGAATAGAGGAATTAAGGCTAGTTCAAATCCTCTATGACGGTTTAGATTATGCATCTATAACCTTGGTCGAGTCTTTGTCAACCGGAGGGTTCGACAGTAAGACTCCTGCTGAGGCGATGAAACTTCTGAGGGACATCGCCGAGAAGACCCAGCAGTGGGAGAGCAGTAGAGAGCCAAAAAGAACAATTCTTCTAGGAAGAGGAAATGTTAATAGGGTAGAAGGATCTTTCGATTCAAAGGCCCAAATAGAAGCCTTATCTAGAAGGCTAGAACTGGTCGAAATGAATCAAGTTAGTAGTTCAGAGCCAACCAATTCGAAGAGCAGGCTTTTGCTCTTTATAATAACACTAGATTTGATAACCAGAGAAAGTTCGACCCATACTCGGAATCTTATAACCCTGGCTGGAGAAACCACCCGAACCTTTCCTGGTCGAAAGGCCAGGCTCAAGGTCAGTTTAGTAATGCTAAAGGTCCTCCAGGCTTCAGTTATAAGAATTCGGCTGGTCCAACTCAGCCCAGCAATGACGAAAAGAATGAGCAGAGATTCCATACCTTAGAAAAAGCTATTTTTAGCTTACAAAATTCAGTTAGTGACAGTGCTGCGGCTCTGAGAGAGAGAGAACCTGGTAGGTTCCCTAGTCAACCTCAACTAAATCCAAGAGTAGTTAATGAAATATCGACTGGTGAGAAATCATCCAGTCATGTGAATGCTATTAGTACCCTCAGGAATGGTAAGGTAGTGGATAACAAGGTAACTAGGCCTGACAGTGAACAAACTGTAGTTCACCCTGACCCAGCAGTTGAAGAGACTGATAAAGTCTCTGACGAGCCTGAGGTAACCCCTCAGAGAACCGATTTCATGCCTAGAGCCCCATACCCAAGGTTGTTAGCACCTACTAGGAAGGAATCTAATTTTAACGAAATAATGGAAGTGTTTAAGCAGGTCACTATCAACCTTCCATTATTAGATGCAATTAGGCAGATTCCCCCTATGCCAAGTTCCTTAAGGACTTGTGCACACGAAAGCGAAAGCATAGTGTGCAAAAGAAGGCCTTCACAGCTAGCCACGTAAGTTCTATTCTGCAGGATAGTACAACACTTAAGTACAAAGATCCAGGTTCCCCAACCATTGCTTGCACGATAGGAAACTACCGTGTAGAAAAAGCTTTACTCGATTTAGGAGCCAGTGTGAACTTACTGCCGTACCATGTGTACCTCCAGCTAGGACTAGGCGATTTGAAACCTACCCAGATGACTTTACAGTTAGCTGATAGGTCCGTGAAAATTCCTCGTGGTGTCATAGAGGATGTTTTGATTGAGGTGGATAAATTTATTTATCCGGTGGACTTTGTTGTGCTTGATACCAAACCCGTGCCTGATCCAGAAAATCAGATACCGGTTATACTAGGTCGCCCGTTCTTAGCAACATCTAATGCGATCATTAACTGTCGTAACGGTGTCATGAATTTGTCTTTTGGTAACATGACTATTGAGATGAATATCTTCAACATTAGTAATCAATCACTAGAGTTAGATGACCCCAGCTTAGAAAACGTCAACATGATAGAGACTCTAGTTCAGGAGTCATTACCAAACACTTTAATAGAAGACCCGTTAGAGAAATGTCTAGCCCACTTTGGATTAGATTTTGATGATAGGGAAATTAATGAGGTGAATGCTGTGCTAGACTCAGTACCACTGTTAGACACTAGCAATAGGTGGACACCTAAGTTTGAACACTTACTAGTCCCTAAATCAAACCTAGTTCCTTCCCTAGAAGAACCTCCAAAATTGGACCTTAAGCAGCTACCAGATACTCTGAAATATGTGTACTTAGGCCCATCAGAGACCTTACCTGTGATTGTAGCTTCAGATTTGGATATGGACCAGGAGAATAGGCTAGTAACCATGCTTCAAGACAATAAGAAAGCCTTAGGATGGACCATAGCAGATATTCGGGGAATTAGCCCAACAGTTTGTATGCACCAAATCCATTTAGAAGAGGAGTCCAAACCATCTAGGGAGATGCAGCCTAGGCTCAACCCAAACATGAAGGAGGTAGTTCGTATGGAAGTGCTTAAATTGCTAGATGCGGGTATTATTTACCCAATTTCAGACAGTAAGTGGGTCAGCCCAGTTCAGGTTGTACCCAAGAAATCAGGTATCACTGTAGTCAGGAATGAGGATAATGAATTAATCCCAACCCGAGTGACCACGGGTTGGCGTGTTTGTATAGACTATAGGAAATTGAACAAGGCCACAAGGAAGGATCACTTTCCCCTTCCTTTTATTGACCAAATGCTAGAAAGATTAGCTGGACATAGCCATTATTGCTTTCTGGATGGCTACTCTGGTTATAATCAGATTGTTATTGACCCAAAAGACCAGGAGAAAACCACTTTTACCTGCCCCTTTGGCACTTTTGCATATAGGCGCATGCCCTTTGGGTTATGAAATGCACCGACCATATTTCAGCGGTGTATGATGAGCATATTCTCTGACATGGTAGAACGGTTTCTAGAGGTATTTATGGATGACTTTTCTGTGTTTGGTTCTTCGTTTGATGAGTGCTTGCATCATTTTTCGCTAGTGTTAGCTAGGTGTAAAGAAAAGAATCTAGTACTCAATTGGGAGAAATGTCACTTTATGGTGAAGTCAGGAATAGTTCTAGGATACATAGTCTCTGCCAAGGGCATAGAAGTAGACAAAGCCAAAGTAGACATTATCAAAACTCTTCAGGTTCCTAGAACCGTCAAAAACATTAGATCTTTCCTAGGGCATGCAGGATTTTATCGTAGATTCATCAAGGATTTTAGTCTGATTGCTAGACCTCTTTGCAACTTACTTGCAAAAGATACCAAATTTACCTTTGATGATGACTGTTTAGGAGCTTTTGAGAAGCTCAAGACCCTACTTACTACTACACCTATAGTTCAGGCACCTGATTGGACTCAGCCATTTGAGATCATGTGTGATGCATCAGACTATGCCATAGGCGTAGTCTTAGGACAGAGGATAGGCAAACTATTACACGTGATCTATTATGCTAGCAAAACCCTGAATGATGCCCAGTTGAACTACACCACCACGGAGAAGGAGTTGTTAGCCATAGTGTTCGCCCTAGACAAATTTAGGTCTTATCTCTTAGGATCTAAGGTTATAGTCTTCACAGACCATGCTGCCCTGAAGTACCTTCTGTCTAAGAAGGACTCGAAACCTAGACTGATAAGATGGATCTTGTTGCTACAGGAATTTAAGTTACAGATTAGGGATAAGAAGGGTGCAGAAAATGTAGTGGCCGATCACTTGTCTAGGCTAGTCCTAGACACTCCAGACGATTCCCCTCCCGTGAGGGATAGTTTTCCTGATGAACAACTCTTTGTTGTTTCTGAGTCACCTTGGTATGCACACATAGTGAACTATCTTGTTACTGGTCGAATGCCCCAACACTGGGGTAGACAAGATCGTTCTAGGTTTTTAGCTGAGGTAAAACACTTCTTTTGGGATGATCCTTACTTGTTTAAGTATTGTCCAGACCAGATTATCCGGAGATGTATCCCTGAGACTGATCAGTCTAATATTATCTCCTTTTGTCACAATCAGGCTTGTGGAGGTCACTTTAGTGCCAAGAAGACTGCTGCTAAGATATTGCAGTGTGGATTCTACTGGCCATCACTGTTTAAAGACTCCCGCGGCCACTGTGTTGCTTGTGACAGATGCCAGAAGCTAGGAACCGTGACCCGTAGAAACATGATGCCCCTGAACCCGATTTTGATTATTGAGATTTTTGATGTATGGGGTATTGACTTTATGGGTCCCTTTCCTAGTTCTCTAGGTAATCTTTATATACTTGTTGCCGTAGACTACGTGTCTAAATGGGTAGAGGCGGTGTCGTGTAAAACTAATGACCATAGGGTAGTGGTCCGATTTTTGAATGATAATATTTTTGCACGTTTTGGTACACCTAGGGCTATAATTAGTGATGGTGGGTCACATTTTTGTAATAGACCGTTTAGTCTTCTGATGAAGAAATATGGTATAACTCACAAGGTGACCACCCCTTATCATCCCCAGACTAGTGGTCAGGTAGAGGTTTCCAATAGGGAAATAAAACGCATTCTAGAAAAGACAGTCAACCCAAATAGGAAAGACTGGTCAACAAGGCTTACTGATGCCTTATGGGCTTATCGTACTGCGTTTAAAACCCCAATAGGAATGTCCCCCTACCGTTTGGTTTTTGGCAAAGCATGCCACTTGCCTGTTGAGTTAGAACATAGAGCATATTGGGCTGTGAAACAGCAAAATTATTCACTTGACAAGGCAGGTGCTCAGAGGAAACTCCAGCTCAATAAGTTGGAAGAAATCAGGATTGATGCTTATGATAGTGCTAGGGAGTATACGAACAAAATGAAACTCGTGCATGACAGGAATATTTTACGAAAGTCATTTTCTCCAGGTCAAAAAGTTCTTCTGTATGACACACGGTTACATCTGTTCCCTGGGAAGTTACGCTCTCGGTGGACAGGTCCATATGTGGTTCGCACTGTCTTTCCTCATGGAGCTATTGAGATTGAGACTCAGGATGGTGGAAACATCACCAAAGTCAACTGTCAACGACTGAAACCGTTTTTAGAGTCTAACCCTACAGGTAATATTGAGGAGGTCCCTCTGGAGGACCCAGCGTACTCTGATTGACCATCAGAGCCGTTTGTGTATGTATGTATCAGATTTTTAAGCTTTTTCAGCTTTATTGCTACGCTTCATTCATGTATTATCTTTCTGACTCCCTTACTTTTACTCTTCTGGTATTGTTCTTTACTTAGAAACATTGAGGACACTGTTTAATTTAAGTTTGGGGGTATTGGGAGACTTTTTAAGGTTTAATAAGATTTGGAATTTAGAAGCATGTGAACAATTCAGGGT
>JAJJMC010015425.1:18059-34374 GCA_023531435.1 Papaver californicum | reverse complement strand
GCTCGGTCAACTGGAATGTGTATTAGCCATATAGGAGATCTTTCAATCGAGAAGATCCATCGACTTGAGACGAAGAGAAAGGTCTATCTATTTTAGTTAGTTATTCAGTTAAACCAATGAAATGATTCATTATTGGAGCAGATAGCAAGAACCATTTCATCGGACATGCGTATTTTTTCTTTTCCAATGGATTTACATGTTTCATTAATGGAAATTTTTTGATGTAGTGAGTAATAGGCTCTGGTTGTTCGCCGTTCAACAATTCTTTTTTAGGCAGTTCATACCATTCATACGTAGTGTTTTGATCTAAGATTTCAATTCTTCTATCTTTCAGCAGTAGCATATTGTTCCATGTAGCTAAGGTCAAAAATATGGAAGAAACAAGTCTTTCCACGACTCTACCACCCGGTCAATTCTGTTCCACTTAATCCCTCTTTCATGGCCACATATCTTTCCGGCTAAGGAATGGGAAATCTTTCTCCTCTTCTCTTACATGAATCAAATGTTTCATTTCATCCGGGAAAAGCCACCTCTTTCTCAACAATTTCTTTGTCATTTGATCCAATAGCGTTCCATTAGATAGGAACAGATTTGATAAATACTGATAACTCTCGGATGGAGTATTAGAACGGAAAGATCCATTAGAGAATAAACTATTGGTTCTAAGCCATCTCTGGCGATGAATCAACAATTCGAAGTGCTTTTCTTGCGTATTCTTGATGAACCAGCGTTTATATATAGATGTAGGAGGCTTTGTTTGGGAAGTAAGAAGCCCCTTTGACATCTCTTGATCTGCAAAGAATTCTCGACGTGAAAACACAGAGATAAAGGGCTGATCTTTGAATAGGAAAAAGAATGGATCTGCAGGGTCCCAAATGTATTGGCTTATTCGAAAAAAACCTTGTTCTTTGGAGGATCTATCTCGTGTCTGGTACTGCATGGTTCCACTCTGCAAGAACTCCGAATCATTCTCTTGAAGCTCAGCCTCTTTATGATAAATGATACGCTTGCCCCGAAATGACCTGGCCCAATAGGGAAATCCCAATTCATTGGACCTTTCGATACAATCAAATAGATTGCCACAAGGGCGCCATATTCTAGGAGCCCAAACTATGTGATTGAATAAATCCTCCTCTATCTGTTCCGGGTCGAGGGCTCCTTCTTCAAACTCCGACTCGTTTTTTTCATATAGAAATCTCTGATCAACAAAAGAACAAGATCCATTTTGCATCATATCTAAGGGATTTCTTGGTTCGGACCGAAGAAGCAATGTCACTCGATCATTATCAAACTGACTGCAATCTTTTTCTGTCCGTGAGGATCCCACCAGAGCGCCTTCTACTTCTAATAGGCCATGAACTAGATCAGAATCATTCTCAACGAATCCATAAGAAGTGATCCCATTTTTTTCATCGGGTCCGGGTAGAGACCAAAGATCTTGAGCGACCGATCCGGCAGAACAACTCAAAAGATAAAGAAGTATCGTTAATTTCTTCATGCTCGTTCCAAGCTCGAAGTACCATTTGTACAAAAAAGAATCCCCTTCCTTACATGATTTCTTCTTCATATAGATAGATATAGGATCTATGGGGCAATTACTTAGAAGTATATTTTGTGCCACAGCCCTTCCTATCTGATAGAAAAGGATCCCATGATCCTGAACCGATCTTACCTGGGATCGCAAATCCCAAGTTTGTCTATGAAGAGCGGATCTAATTGTATTAGTGTCTAGAATGGATTTCTTCTGTGTAATACTAATGGATAGGGCCTCATTGGTAAGTGCTACAAGATCTCGTGCATTGGAGCCCATGGTTATGGCCCCGAATCCATTAGTATGGAACATTTTCTTTTCCAAGTGAAATCCCCTAGTATATGAAAGAGTGAAAAAGTGCTTTCGTTGTTGTGGAATAAGAAGCCTCCGTATCTTAATGCATGTATTTAATTTATTCGGAGCTATTAGAGCGGGATCTACTTTTTGGGGAATATGAGTCGAAGCAATAACAAGGAGATTTCTAGTGGAGCATCTTTCACAATCCCTGGAGAGATAGTTCACTAATAGACCGAGGGATAAGTAATTCGACTCATTCACATACAGATCATGAATGTTTGGAATCCATATTATGCAAGGAGACATTGCTTTTGCTAATTCGAATTGAAGGGTGATATCAAATCGGTCTTTTTTCGGCGTCATATACATAGTTAGCGCATTCGTCATAGTTAGCAGCTCTGTATCAAGGTCATCATCGATATCGTCACTAGCATCAATCTCGATATTGTCACTACCATCAATATCATCAATAAGATAACCTTTAGGCTTGTCATCCAGGAACTTGTTCGGAAATACCGTAATGAAAGGAACATAAGAGTTTGTCGCTAGGTATTTGACCAAATAGGATCGTCCAGTTCCTATAGAACCTATCACTAAAATACCCCTAGACGGGGATAGGGCTAAGCGGAGCGAAAAGGGTTTTCCATGAGATGGGAAATGAAAACTATTAGCCCCACACGAGGTTTGTGAATAAGTGATTGTCTGATAATGAGCAAGGAATATCCGTCTTTCTGCTAAACAGGATCTATTGAACTCATAATTCATTAGATCTTTTTTATGAATGTCAACTAAGTATCGTAAGTAAATTGATCCCGGTTGTTCAACCATTTGATAACCAGAGTCATTCTTTGATAAATGATCACTATGAGTCAGACTCAATAGAATTTGATCAATCCTTTTTTTTGTCGTTAAGGTGGAGAACTGAACCAAGAATTCTCTTTCTTCATCATCAATCGAATCACTGTTCGCGACCCAGGATTCTATTTTATCATCAATCCAATCAACGTTCACGTTTTTTCTTTTTCTTATCAATGAATAGATCTCTTTACTTGTACGACTTAGATATCTCGTATTTCTCGAAAAAGTGATTCGATTGATGGGATTTGGTATGATACTTATGATATCGATGAGATTGATATTCAAATATTTCTTCTTAGAACGTATTGATTTGACCCCATAAGTGGGACCACCACCCAATAGCATGTTGCCACCAGAAGCAGAACCCCGTATTTCTTCTAGAGAATCTCCTAATTGTTCCAGAGCAACTAGAAAGAGATTCTTTAACCAGAAAGAGTTCAGTTCAGATGTAGGATACCTATCCAGAAGTTTTCGCAACTCAATCATGTATGATGGAATCATCAAAGATTTGATCTTTTCGAACTCTGTCTGTAACTCACTAGAGGCCCGGGAAACAAAGAGAAGATGTGTACGAACGAGATATCCAGCAACAAGAAGAAGGAAAAGGATTGAATAGAGGAACTCCCGAGCATTTGGTGATCTCAGATGTATCCATATCAATGGAACGGGTGACTCATTATTTCGATGAATCATTTCTTCGGACAGAAGAAGATTATGTAAACACTTACTCGAAATCTCACTTATCGGATTCCATTGTGGAAGAATCGCCCACAATTTTTTCTGAGGAATTGGCCATGATGTATCTGATCCATGCATAATATCATGAAAAACGGATACAAATTTTTGACTGCTACTTAGTATCGGCAATAGGTCTGAAAAAGTATCTAAAAGGGTGAAATTTAGATATTTGCACCCTGCCGAAGTAAGGAACCATGGCATATATGTTTGTAACAGATTCCATTTTGAGAGATTTGAAAAAGCACTATCTCGTTGAAGGGTTCTATACATCTGCCATTTCTCAACGCATTTCTTTAGACAAAGACTCTGTTTTTTCCTCTTTTCGGATGGTAAATATTTCTCAGAACATGGAGTGTGAATCAAACCCATGTTTGAATTGAAATTGAGATACTGATGCAAGTTCTTCCCTTCTGAATCAGAGAGATTCATATCTGAAAGAGGTTGACAATAAGTTCTTTCAAAATTGACTATTTGTCCCTCTGTTAGAGGTGTTCCAGAAATGTCTGGGATCGAGTAAATAGCTCTACGAACGAATGGATCGGATCGAATTGGAAAATGGAAAGATTTGTACAAGTTATACCTTTCGTCACCACTTTGTGGAAAATCGTTAGGTATGAATATGTTAGATACCTGTGACTCGATTGATGAAATAGTATCTCTCTCCAAAAAAACATGTTTTTTTGGACCGACGCACAAAGAAAAAATGTTGTTGCGAATGAACAAGATATTGAGGAATTGTCCATACGTAAGATCATAATTATTGATACGGGCCTTTTCCACATAAAAAGGGAATCTTTTGTTACAATCGAACCAGAAGTGATGTGGATTATTCAAGAATCGAAGTCGATTTGCTTTATAAAAAGAAGAGATCAATGAACTTCTATGAAATGGTTTCACGGGATTCAGCCAATTGTCTCGATCGTGGGATATCATTGAGAAATAGGAATCGGTGTTATCAAAGTCTTTCCTGCGATTATTTCTAGTATGAAATGAGTCAATCATCCACTTTGGTATCTTATTGAATAAAAACGGTGATATTGTTCCTCCATTGATCAAGAATTTCGATTTTTGGGAAGTATCACGATTATCCAATAAGAAGGGTTTCAATTTATTCAAATGAACGATTTGAACACCTATTGATTCTAACAACTGATTGCAGAGTTGATCATTCGGCCCTTTCAATTCATAGATGTGGATCTCGGACCTATGAATGGGGATATTCCCGATACTCACAAAGAAAAAAGGAAGTGACTTAGACAAAAAGAGAAGTGACTTGGACAAAAAGAGAAGTGACTTGGACAAATCTTGTTTGTCGATAACCTCGGACCAATCAATCGAATATTGATTAATACGTAATCGACCGAACACTACTTGAAAACGGCTCTTCTGCTCAGAAACGAAATGTTCCAAATGTTCCTGGAAATTATTGCTCCCGTTGGGCCATTTGTATCTATATGCATTAGGATCCCGATTCATGGATCTCTCGGTTCGAGAAATAAGAGGATCGAACCATTTCTTCTGACTCTTTTTCAAATTCGATAAATGTTGGTTGATCGTATATTTCATTATAGTTCTATGATTCAGAGTATCATTTCCTATTTGATCCCTTTGAATTCCATAAAAGAATCGATTCGATACATTTCTTATGTACCCATAGGTGCTATATTGGATTTGAATCAGATTTCGGATCAATCTATATTGATTGACTGCCTCCATTATGTTGTTGCTAGCAAATACCACTCTTTTTGGTTTTGGATCTTCCAAGTCATTCCCGCAGGAGATCCGGACCGATTTTTTTCTGATCCTTCGATAAAAAGATTCATTCTCTTCATAAAAAATAGGAGGTAGAACCAAGAAAGATTTCTTTTTCGATTCATCCCTGGAGTTGAATACCTCATTCAATAATTTTTTTTTATCCAACCCGTAGGAATCAATAGAAAAGGAAAATCCCTTATGATACACCAGATCCGGCTCGGTTATTGATAGAGTGAATAGATCTGCCATTTCTTGAAATCTCTCTTCTGATTCAAAATCGCGGTGTAACGTGTACCCCCCCCTGTTTCGGTCATGGAATAGATGAAAGAAAGAAAAAAATGGATTTTGGTTCAAGAATGAAATCTTATTGGAACTGGCCATATCCGGTTCATCCTTCGGAACCATATCACATCCCGGATCTGATGAAATAGGATGAATTGAGACGGTATTTTGTAAATACGTAATTATCTTGAATATATCAACCATTTCTTTATTTTCCGATCGTCTGGAAGGGACAAAAGAAACATCTTGTTCTTTCTTCAACAATTTATGATCTCTAGTGGACCTCTCAGTAGGATTCGAACCCAGATGAAGTTCTGACCATCTGTCAGAGAAAAAGGAACGAATTGATTTTGTAGAATTCCCAAGAATTGCTTCGATTTCTTCCGGAAGCAGATGATTATTCATCTGCTTCTCACGTTCCGTGAATAGCCGGGACATTGAGGAATATCCAGAAAGGCATTTCGGGAATCGGTCTGATTTTCTCTCTGTTCGTTCCGTTTGAAGAAAGGAAGGATCCCAAAGAATCGATCTTTCTTTTAGTTGTTGAATCTCTCTTTGATTGATCAATGTGTGATATTCCGAATCCTCATTACTAATCGAATCGAAAGGGTCTCTGGATTGATCAGAAGATCCTTTCAATTGGCTAGAATTCGTTACTTGAACGAAAATAGATCTTGTGGAATCATATTGAATATTTGACGATACATTCCGTACCTTGCTAAAAAACCGATCCTTGCTTACCAACCACACATTGTCTAACCAAATCCAACTCTCTCTCGATACGTTCCTCAAAAAATCCGACTCGTGCAGATTCTTCCCCCAACTAACGAAGATATCTTGGCGGAATTGCCACATATGAAATTGAGCACAATTTTGCAAAGAAATACCCCACTTGTTTCTCGAGAAGAGATGGGAAACATGTTCAATCTCATTTGATTGAATAGTTGACTCAGCTCCTTGTTGTTTGAAGAAACCCTCCACTTCAATTGGTCTTTTTTCACGAAAAGCAGACATGAGATAACAAATCCAGTGTTTCACTAAGATTTCGAATAGCTGGCCCGAATTCAAGTTGATTATGTTTCGCTTCTTCCTCAGAGAAAGACGATCAAACAATTCCCAATCATGGTCCTTGCGGATCGGATCATCCGTATAGGATACAAAAAGAAACTCCAGATATTTGATATCTTTCTCTTTAAATGAGATCTCAATTCCAGCTACGGTTTCCTTAGATATCTTACAACTAGAATTCCACCTTTTTCCGATCCGGTTCCTCCACCACCGCGAACCCCAGTTAGAGTCAGGCATGATACACTTTTTCGTTATTGGGAGAACCCAAGTACTCTCTTTCGGATCCATGAAACAACTCTCAGAGATCTTTTTCCCTTTTGGAAGATAGAGGAGCGAAACAATCAACCTATTAATATTGGAAGACCAAAAAGATTCTTCCGATGTATCATTTCTGGGTCCAATGGAATTCATAGGTATAGGAAGAAGCCCCATCAAATAGAGATTTTTTCTTTCGACCATATTTCGATTGTTAATACGATATATAAGGACCGCTACTACAAGCAGTACTACACCTTTGATCGTGAAATATCGATTGCTTGTTGAACCCTGTGAATCGCGTGAAAGGAGGATACTCCAAATTCGGGGGTCAAAGAGTTTCATAAAACGTTCTTGGTGGAAAAAAATGTGAGTGAAAGATCCCACTGAATCGAATTTGGTCCATGAATCTAAGAAATAGTGAGAATTCTTGATCTCTCTCAATATCTCTCTCAATTCGAAGATCCAGGATTTGAATTGATGTCGTTTCATTGATTCCTGTTTCATTGATTCCTCCTAAAGATTTCATTTCAATTGGAATTTGGTTATTCACGATGTACGATGATCCCTGTTAAGCATCCATGGCTGAATGGTTAAAGCGCCCAACTCATAATTGGCAAATTCGTAGGTTCAATTCCTGCTGGATGCACGCCAATGGGAACGTTCAATAAGTCTATTGGAATTGGCTCTGTATCAATGGAATCTCATCATCCATACATAACGAATTGGTATGGTATATTCATACCATAACATATGAACAGTAAGAACTAGAATTCTTATCAATACTGGAACTCATAGGGAAGAAAATGGATTTATGGATGGAATCAAATATGCAGTATTTACAGACAAAAGTATTCGGTTATTGGGGAACAATCAATATACTTCTAATGTCGAATCAGGATCAACTAGGACAGAAATAAAGCATTGGGTCGAACTCTTCTTTGGTGTCAAGGTAATAGCTATGAATAGTCATCGACTCCCGGGAAAGGGTAGAAGAATGGGACCTATGGGACATACAATGCATTACAAACGTATGATCATTACGCTTCAACCGGGTTATTCTATTCCACCTCTTAGAAAGAAAAGAACTTAAAAAAAAATACTTAATAACACGGCGATACATTTATACAAAACTTCTACTCCGAGCACACGCAATGGGGCCGTAGACAGTCAAGTGAAATCCAATTCACGAAATAATTTGATCTCTGGACAGCGTCATTGTGGTAAAGGTCGTAATGCCAGAGGCATCATTACCGCAAGGCATAGAGGGGGAGGTCATAAGCGTCTATACCGTAAAATAGATTTTCGACGGAATGAAAAAGACATATCTGGTAGAATCGTAACCATAGAATACGACCCCAACCGAAATGCATACATTTGTCTCATACACTATGGGGATGGTGAGAAGAGATATATTTTACATCCCAGAGGGGCTATAATTGGAGATACCATTGTTTCTGGTACAGAAGTTCCTATCTCAATGGGAAATGCCCTACCTTTGAGTGCGGTTTGAACCATTGATTTACGTAATTGGAAGTAACCAATTAGGTTTACGACGAAACCTAGAAATCAATCACTGATCCAATTTGAGTACCTCTACGGGATAGACCTCAACAGAAAACTGAAGAGTAACGGCAGCAAGTGATTGAGTTCAGTAGTTCCTCATATAAAATTATTGACTCTAGAGATATGGTAATATGGAGAAGACAAAATTGTTTGAAGCACCGACAGAACCGGAAGCGCCCCTTGTTTCAAAGAGAGGAGGACGGGTTATTCACATTTCATTTGATGGTCAGAGGCGAATTGAAAGCTAAGCAGTGGTAATTCTACCCCCGGGGAAAAATAGAGATGTCTCCTACGTTACCCGTAATATGTGGAAATATCGACGTAATTTCATAGAGTCATTCGGTCTGAATGCTACATGAAGAACATAAGCCAGATGATGGAACGGGGAGACCTAGGATGTAGAAGATCATAACATGAGTGATTCGGCAGATTTGGATTCCAATATATCCACTCATGTGGTACTTCATCATACGATTCATATAAGATCCATCTGTCTAGATATCATTATATACATCCAGAAAGCCGTATGCTTTGGAAGAAGCTTGTACAGTTTGGGAAGGGGTTTTGATTGATCAAAAAGAAGAATCTACTTCAACCGATATGCCCTTAGGCACGGCCATACATAACATAGAAATCACACTTGGAAAGGGTGGACAATTAGCTAGAGCAGCGGGTGCTGTAGCGAAACTGATTGCAAAAGAGGGTAAATCGGCCACATTAAAATTACCGTCTGGGGAGGTCCGTTTGATATCCAAAAACTGCTCAGCAACAGTCGGACAAGTGGGTAATGTTGGGGTGAACCAGAAAAGTTTGGGTAGAGCCGGATCTAAGCGTTGGCTAGGTAAGCGTCCTGTAGTAAGAGGGGTAGTTATGAACCCTGTAGACCATCCCCATGGGGGTGGTGAAGGAAGGGCCCCAATTGGTAGAAAACAACCCACAACCCCTTGGGGTTATCCTGCGCTTGGAAGAAGAAGTAGAAAAAGGAATAAATATAGTGATAGTTTGATTCTTCGTCGACGTACTAAATAGGAGAGAAAATCGAGAATATGTTTCTTCGTCTTTACAAAAGAAAAAAAGATAGGAGTAATTAGCTGTGACACGTTCACTAAAAAAAAATCCTTTTGTTGCTAATCATTTATTAGCAAAAATTGAAAAGCTCAACATCAGGGGGGAAAAAGAAATAATAGTAACTTGGTCCCGGGCATCTACCATTATACCCACAATGATCGGCCATACAATTGCTATTCATAATGGAAAAGACCATCTGCCTATTTATATAACAGATCGTATGGTGGGTCACAAATTGGGAGAATTTGCACCTACTCTAAATTTCCGGGGACATGCGAGAAGCGATAATAAATCTCGTCGTTAATGTTAATAATAATAAAGTTAATATGGGTGCTCGTCGTTCATTAGTGGGAGGTTAACCTTATGATAAAGAGGGACCCAGATGTGGAAGTATCCGCTTTAGGTCAACATATATGTATGTCTGCTCACAAAGCACGAAGAGTAATCGATCAGATTCGTGGGCGTTCCTACGAGGAAACACTTATGATACTAGAACTCATGCCTTATCGAGCATGTTATCCTATTTTTAAATTGGTTTATTCAGCAGCAGCAAATGCTAGTCACAATATGGGTTTCAAGGAAACAGATTTAATCATTAGTCAAGCCGAAGTCAACGAGGGTACTATTGTGAAAAAGTTAAAGCCTCGAGCTCGAGGACGTAGTTATCCGATCAAAAGACCCACCTGTCATATAACTATTGTATTGAAAGATATATCTAAAGATCAAGACTATTTCATATGGTTAAGAAAAACGGGATATGTATATATAGATAAATATACGGATGTTAGAGAGAGGTATCTATGTATGGTAGAGCACGAAAGACTAAAATGGGCTAATGAAGAAAGCGAGGGTGTATGGGACAAAAAATAAATCCACTTGGTTTTAGACTTGGTACAACCCAAAAGCACCATTCCCTTTGGTTTGCACAACCAAAAAGTTATTCTGAGGGTCTACAGGAAGATCAAAAAATACGGGATTGTATCAAGAATTATGTACAAAAAAATATGAGAATATCTTCGGGTGTAGAGGGAATTGCGCGTATAGAGATTCAAAAAAGAATCGACCTGGTCCAGGTCATAATCTATATGGGATTTCCAAAATGGTTAATAGAGGGTAAACCGAGAGGAATTGAAGAATTACAGATCAATGTACAAAAAGGTTTTAATTCTGTGAACCGAAAACTCAACATTGCTATTACAAGAATTGCAAAACCCTATGGAGACCCTAATATTCTTGCCGAATTTATAGCTGGGCAATTAAAAAATAGAGTTTCATTTCGAAAGGCAATGAAAAAAGCTATTGAATTAACTGAGCAAGCAGATACAAAAGGAATTCAAGTACAAATTGCAGGACGTATCGACGGAAAAGAAATTGCGCGTGTCGAATGGATCAGAGAAGGCAGGGTTCCCCTACAAACCATTCGAGCTAAAATTGATTATTGTTCGTATACAGTTCGGACTATTTATGGGGTATTAGGCATAAAAATTTGGATATTTGCAGACGAGAAATAATCAAAGATCTCTTCTTTTACTTTTCTATCTAGCACTGGACAAAAAAAACCTTTCATTTTTTTCTCTTTAATCTAAAATGATTAATTTCAAATCTTCTAATTCTATAGGGTTAAATAAAAATTAGATTGACCCTTTGGTATAATTGCTATGCTTAGTGTGTGACTCGTCGGTTTTTTTAGTTTAGATTAGATTAAAAAAGGAAAGGACGGCCCCAAAGTCTGAACTAAGAACTATGTAACTAATAACCAGCTCATTGCTTCGTATTATCGGGATCCAAAGAAACAGTCACTATATGATGTATTGATCATATCGTTGTAGCAACTGAAATCTTTTTTATATTACATATACATAAAAGAAAAACCAATCTGATCGTGGATTGTGATGTGAAACAAAAAAAAGGATGTGGATAAATGGAAGGGGGAGAGAAAGAGAGAAGGAGAATATCAATGATATATGATTCCAATATGTATGGTCTATGAATAATCTCATACAAAGGCAGTGTAATAAAGCATCAATATGGATTCGGCCATAATCATAATTAATCATTAAATGAATCCGGTTCATAGGAAAAAGAAATACAAATAAAAGAGAGCTTCGAGTCAATAAAGACTGAGTAGATTGACTCAGGAACAACAAATTGAATTAGGAGCTCCGTTGCAGAGTTCAGGCCTAGCCATTAACCAAGAAGTGATGGGAACGACGGAACCTATGACTGCAGAAGATTCCATTGAAAACGAATCCTAATGATTCATTAGGTGGGATGGCGGAAAGAACCAGGAAACCTATTCATTTATTCTGAGAGGTCAAGGACTGACCCTACGAATTAAACAGATATTGAAAGAGTCAATATTCGCCCGCGAAGGCCTTATTGGATTGCTAAGTTTTTTGGATTCAATAAAGGTCAAAATAAAGATTCGTAAAAAAAATTCTATATTCTAGAGGTATATTTCCGGTTGTATATAAAACCCAAGATATATAAATTTTTACGTGACAGATTAGATCTCAAAAAACCTATGATTCAGTCTATTAGAAATTCAATACATATTCGTAATATTATGGAATCATTTCATTCGCGAGGAGCTGGATGAGAAGAAACTCTCATGTCCGGTTCTGCAGTAGAGATGGAATTGAGAATAACAAACAACCATCAACTATAACCCCAAAAGAACCAAATTCCGTAAACAACATAGAGGAAGAATGAAGGGAATATCTTACCGAGGCAATCATATTAGTTTCGGTAGATATGCTCTTCAGGCACTTGAACCGGCCTGGATCACATCTAGACAAATAGAAGCAGGGCGACGAGCAATGACACGATATGCGCGTCGTGGTGGAAAAATATGGGTACGTATATTTCCAGACAAACCTGTTACATTAAGACCTACAGAAACGCGTATGGGCTCGGGGAAGGGATCTCCCGAATATTGGGTATCTGTCGTTAAACCGGGTCGAATACTTTATGAAATGGGTGGAGTATCAGAAATTGTAGCCAGAGAAGCTATTTCAATCGCTGCGTCCAAAATGCCTATACGAACTCAATTCCTTATTGCAGAATAGGGATGTGCAACCAAAGGAAAGGAGTCTTTGTGATGAAAAAACAAACAACCGCAGGCCTTTTTTTCTGGACAAAAAATATTTCTTTTTTCTTTTGCCCTTTCTTTGCATTGAAAGAAACGATAAAAAATAATGATATGATTCAACCTCAAACCCTTTTAAATGTAGCGGACAACAGTGGGGCTCGAAAATTGATGTGTATTCGAATCATAGGAGCTAGTAATCGTCGATATGCTCATATTGGTGACGTTATTGTTGCTGTAATCAAAGAAGCAGTGCCCAATATGCCTCTAGAAAGATCAGAGGTGATCAGAGCTGTAATTGTACGTACATGTAAAGAACTTAAACGTGACAACGGTATGATAATACGATATGATGACAATGCCGCAGTTGTCATTGATCAAGAAGGAAATCCAAAAGGAACTCGGGTTTTTGGTGCGATCGCTCGGGAATTGAGACAGTTGAATTTTACTAAAATAGTATCATTAGCTCCTGAGGTATTATAAATACTATCTAGAATAAAGACTAATAGACAAGCCCGTGATATGATAGAGTAGGGTCTTGGGAATGAATTAAATTAATTTTGTAGATTATGTATCACGTATATCCCTTAACTTTATAATAAAAAAAATAACGAGCATGTTGATTATATTAAAACTCGGAGGCACCAATAATTATAGTTCATCATGGGTAGGGACACAATTGCTGACATAATAACTTCGATACGAAATGCTGACATGGATAAAAAAGGAACGGTTCGAATAGCATCTACGAATATTACCGAAAACATTGTGAAAATCCTTCTACGAGAAGGCTTTATCGAAAACGTGAGAAAACATCGAGAAAGCAACAAAAATTTCTTGGTTTCAACCCTTCGACATAGAAGGAATAGGAAAGGGCCATATAGAACAATTTTAAAACGTATCAGCCGGCCCGGTCTACGAATCTATTCCAACTCTCAACGAATTCCTAGGATTTTAGGAGGAATGGGGATTGTTATTCTTTCTACTTCTCGAGGTATAATGACAGACCGAGAAGCTCGGCTAGAAGGAATCGGAGGAGAAATTTTGTGTTATATATGGTGATCTTTCTGATATCTGAATTGAATTGGTAACTTCCTATATTGCGAAAAAAAAAAAAAAGAGGAAGGACTGGTTGCCTAATATCACTCCTCCTCCATTAGTTGATACTTCAAGGGGGTTACCTGAAATGAAAGAACAAAAATGGATTCATGAAGGTTTAATTACTGAATCACTTCCCAATGGCATGTTCCGGGTTCGCTTAGATAATGAAGATCTGATTCTAGGTTATGTTTCAGGAAGGATCCGACGTAGTTTTATACGGATACTACCAGGAGATAAAGTCAAAATAGAAGTAAGTCGTTATGATTCAACAAGGGGACGTATAATTTATAGACTCCGCAATAAAGATTCGAACGATTAGGTGTATTTTTTTCGACATTATTTTCGTGGGGATACAACTCGAGGTTCAAAATTCCAAGAGACTTATTTTCTTCCAAGGAGTAGATTCGGAATTAAGGTAAGGAATGACAAATATGAAAATAAGGGCCTCTGTTCGTAAAATTTGTGAAAAATGTCGACTGATTCGCCGTCGGGGACGAATTATAGTAATTTGTTCCAACCCGAGACATAAACAGAGACAAGGATAATCCTTCGAAAAAGGACCCAACGTACAAATAAAATGAAGGATCTGTTTTAACCTGAAATGGATATATCCGTATATCTCTGACTCATATTGATGAGATGATAAAAGATGGCAAAACCTATACCAAGAGTTGGTTCACGTAGGAATGGACGTATTAGTTCACGTAAGACTGGACGTAGAATACCAAAAGGAGTTATTCATGTTCAAGCAAGTTTCAACAATACCATTGTAACAGTTACAGATGTACGGGGTCGGGTGGTTTCTTGGTCCTCCGCCGGTACTTGTGGATTCAGGGGCACAAGAAGAGGGACACCGTTTGCTGCCCAAACCGCAGCAGGGAATGCTATTCGTACAGTAGTCGATCAGGGTATGCAACGAGCAGAAGTCATGATAAAGGGTCCTGGTCTCGGAAGAGATGCAGCATTACGAGCCATTCGTAGAAGTGGTATACTATTAAGTTTCGTACGGGATGTAACCCCTATGCCACATAATGGATGTAGACCTCCTAAAAAAAGACGTGTGTAGAAATAAGAATGGAACAGATTTCAAGAGAAAAAAATGATTCAATAATCTGATCAAAAAAAATTACTATGCTTCGAGAGGAAGTAGCAGTATCTACTCGGACACTACAGTGGAAGTGTGTTGAATCTAGAGCAGACAGTAAGCGTCTTTATTATGGCCGTTTTATTTTGTCTCCGCTTATGAAGGGTCAAGCCGATACAATAGGCATCGCGATGCGAAGGGCTTTGCTTGGAGAAATAGAAGGAACATGTATCACACGTGCAAAATCTGACAAAATACCACATGAGTATTCTACTATAGTAGGTATTGAAGAATCCGTACATGAAATTTTAATGAATTTGAAAGAAATTGTATTAAGAAGTAATCTGTATGGAACTCGCGACGCATCCATTTGCGTCAGGGGTCCTGGATACGTAACTGCTCAAGACATCATCTCACCGCCTTCTGTGGAAATTGTTGATACTACACAGCATATAGCTAGCCTAACGGAACCAATGGATTTGTGTATTGGACTACAAATCGAGAGGAATCGTGGATATCGGATGAAAACACCAAATAATGCACAAGATGGAAGTTTTACTATAGATGCAGTATTCATGCCTGTTCGAAATGCGAATCATAGTATTCATTCTTATGGGAATGGAAATGAAAAACAAGAAATACTTTTTCTAGAAATATGGACGAATGGAAGTTTAACTCCTAAAGAAGCACTTCACGAGGCCTCCCGTAATTTGATCGATTTATTTATACCCTTTCTACATGCGGAAGAACGTGACACAAATTTAGAGGACAATCAAAACATAGTTACTATACCCTTTTTTACCTTTCAGAATAAATTGGATAAACTAAGCAAAAGCAAAAAAGAAATAGCATTGAAATGTATTTTTATTGACCAATCAGAATTGTCTCCCAGGATCTATAATTGTCTCAAAAGGTCCAATATATATACATTATTAGACCTTTTGAATAAGAGTCAAGAAGATCTTATGAAAATAGATCATTTTCGCATAGAAGATGTAAAACAGATATTAGATATTCTACAAAAGCGTTTCGCAATTGATTTACCAAAGAACAAGTTTTCTTTTTTGAATCCATTGGAATGATTTAATCCTTTTTAGAAAGAAAAAATAAAATAGGTTTTGGGTCTTCAGTAGGATCCATATATTTTGGGTAAATCTAGAATTTTGTTGAATAGGTGTATCTAGGGAATAGTCGCTTCAAAGTGAATCCTCCCTAGATACACACGTCGTTTTTTTATTTCTATTTCACGGTTGAGTCAATTTAAAAAAGACCTAAAGTTAAAGATTTATCAATAGGTAATGTTGCTCCAATACCCAACCAAAGAGCTACTGCGGTCCCAATCAAAAAGACGGTTGTAGCTACTGGACGACGAAACGGGTTTTGGAATTTATTAACATTCTCCAAAAAGGGTACTGTCAATAATCCCGCCGGTACTGAAACCATTAAAAGAACCCCCAACAATTTATTTGGTACTGTGCGAAGGATTTGAAATACGGGAAAGAAGTACCATTCGGGTAATATTTCCAAAGGAGTAGCAAACGGATCTGCAGGTTCGCCAATCATTGACGGTTCTAGAACCGCTAAACCTACGTTACATGCAATAGTACCTAGAATTACTACTGGA
>JAJJMC010015425.1:0-15549 GCA_023531435.1 Papaver californicum | reverse complement strand
CGGTTTCAATAAAGCTCCTACATTTGTTCGTCTTGGACCAGATCTAGAACTACCCTCAACGGTTTGTGTAGCCATAAATACTCTTGCATTGGTTGAGATCTGTTGACTTTGTATACCATTCCGTTGTAAATAAACGATCTTATCATAGATCCATTGTGGTCTTGAAATTATATAATAATGGAAACAGCAACCCTAGTCGCCATCTTTATATCTGGTTCACTTGTAA
Source organism: Papaver californicum (assembly GCA_023531435.1). Lineage (NCBI taxonomy): Eukaryota > Viridiplantae > Streptophyta > Magnoliopsida > Ranunculales > Papaveraceae > Papaver > Papaver californicum. The sequence continues at coordinate 15,323 of JAJJMC010015425.1, read as the reverse complement.
GTTTTACCGGGTACGCCTTATATACCGCTTTTGGGCAACCCTCTCAACAACTAAGAGATCCATTCGAGGAACACGGGGACTAGTTGAAGTAATGTAATGAGCCTCCCTATAGGGAGGCTCATTACATTACTTCAATTGAGATAATGAAAAATTATTTCTTAGTCGGAACCTTAGGTGGTTCTCGAAAAAAGATAGCGAAAAAAATAATCCCTAGAGTCGAGACTAAGAGGAATGTATAAACCAATGCTTCCATAGATTCGATCGTGGTTTACAATTATAGCTTCCACACCTGTTCATTTGGGATCAGCTCCCAGATAAGATAAAGAAAGGACAAGAATCAAAGAAAAAAAGGTGATTCAAATCAAGATTTCTCCAGTACCTTATGTTATGTTAAATCACAAAAAGAAAATAGAGTCGAAAGAAACCGGAGCAATGTTGTCTCAGACTACCTGTCTCCTTGTAGTTGGATCTCCAAGTTTTTGGAATGCTCCAAATTCCACTTGAGAATCCAAATCTGGGTCAATACCAGCAAAAACATCTCTGAACAAAGTTCTAGCACCATGCCAGATGTGTCCGAAAAAGAAGAGCAAAGCAAATGAGGCATGCCCAAAAGTGAACCAACCCCTTGGACTGCTACGAAAAACACCATCGGATTTCAAAGTAGCACGATCTAATTCAAAAATCTCGCCCAATTGAGCACGTCTAGCATATTTTTTCACGGTAGCAGGATCGCTATAACTGACTCCATTCAGTTCACCGCCATAGAACTCAACAGTTACACCTACCTGTTCGACACTATACTTGGATTCTGCCCTTCGAAAAGGAACATCGGCTCTCACAATTCCGTCTCCGTCTACCAAAACTACTGGAAATGTTTCAAAAAAAGTAGGCATGCGACGTACAAAAAGCTCATGGCCTTCCTTATCTCTAAAGATAGGATGTCCTAACCACCCAACGGCTATTCCATCCCCGCTGTCCATTGAACCCGCTCGGAATAATCCCCCTTTGGCTGGATTATTACCAATGTAATCATAAAAAGCCAATTTTTCGGGAATTTTAGACCAAGCTTCTGATACACTCTGATTTTCGGCTAGCCCAGCGCTAACCCTGCGATATATTTCTTGCTGGAAATATCCTTGGTCCCATTGATAACGAGTAGGACCAAATAATTCGATCGGGGTTGTTGCTGAACCATACCACATAGTTCCAGCAACAACGAAAGCTGCAAAAAAGACAGCAGCGATACTACTGGAAAGGACAGTTTCAATATTACCCATACGTAATCCTTTGTATAGACGTTGAGGCGGGCGGACACTAAGATGGAAGAGGCCCGCTAATATGCCTAAGGTACCTGCTGCAATATGATGAGAGGCTATTCCTCCCGGAACAAAAGGATCAAAACCTTCTACACCCCACGCAGGATTTACAGATTGTACTTTTCCAGTCAGTCCATAAGGATCGGACACCCATATTCCAGGACCATACAAGCCTGTTACATGAAATGCGCCAAACCCAAAGCAAGCGACCCCTGATAGAAATAAATGAATTCCAAAGATCTTGGGCAAATCCAAAGAAGGTTTTCCTGTACGTTCATCACAGAAAATTTCTAGATCCCAATATACCCAATGCCAGATAGCTGCCAAGAAGCACAAGCCAGAAAACAAAATATGTGCCCCGGCCACACCTTCGTAACTCCAAATACCCGGATTCGTTATAGTCCCTCCTGTGATACTCCAACCACCCCAGGAATTCGTTATTCCTAAACGAGTCATGAAAGGTATAACGAACATACCTTGTCTCCACATTGGATCAAGAACTGGGTCAGAGGGATCAAAAACAGCTAATTCGTATAGAGCCATCGAACCGGCCCAACCAGAAACTAGAGCTGTATGCATTATATGGACAGAAAGTAACCGGCCGGGATCATTCAATACAACGGTATGAACACGATACCAAGGCAAACCCATGGAAATACCCCTTTATCAAAGAAAAATAGATACTATGTTACTTTATCGCATTGGAAAAGACTCTGCTTATGCTATGGACTTCTCCTTTTCAATGGATTATCTCGGAGCAAGGGTGCATTTATATTGCATTCCGTTGGTAATAACAGAAAAATTCTGTTCGTAGGAACAAAGAGAAGCAAATCTATTCTATACCCGATAAGTACCAATACGCAATGGGGGGATGGGTCCCATTTTAGATGAGTGAATTAGAGATGCTTGTTCATCATTTGAACATCGCAGCTCATTCATAATAATTTTTTTTATTCATTCCATCTTCTTCGATGAACTTTACAATCTATGGATAAAACCCGAAAACATAAATATTATGAAAAAAAGAAAACCCGTTGTTACGTTTCCACATCAAAGTGAAATTTTAGTACTTAAAAACCTTTTTCTTTCATTTAATGCCTATTGGTGTTCCAAAAGTACCTTTTCGGATTCCTGGAGAGGAAGATTCGGTTTGGGTTGACGTATAGTGCGACTTGTCAGACATATTGGGTCATATGGGATTTCCCCGTTTTCTCCCCCGATCGAGATATCCTCTGTTTCACCCAAGAAAGATTGATTGAACCATCAATAATTTGAAGCGTGAAGTGCAATTAGAGCAATTTATTTGGGGGATCAATATGCATTTTTCAATTAGAAGAATTTATGGTTGGCTTGGTTGGACCAAAAAAATGAAGTATCCAGGCTCCGTTCAAAAAAACCCAATCGGTAAAATATGTATGATTACCTTTTGTATCATAAAGAATTCCTATATTATACCAGCGACCTCAAACCGCCAATCAATCGACGGAGTGAGTCATCATACTTTTCCAGTGATTGGCGGAAGCGGAAGACATAAAATGAATAAAAAAAGTATTAGCAAACAAAAGAAGCGGTATTGGGATCATTTGTCCTATATGTGCAAATAGAGGTCGGGTAAATCTTTCCCCGGAGTAGAGCATAAACCTAAACGAATTGAAGAGGCCCATTCCGGAACAAGAAAATGACATCGTAATCGGAATTGGATTTCGATGAAACAATATATCAATGAGGGTAAATTTAGTGAGCTCTTTTTAGGGGTAAGTGAGTCAAAACCCTGCTCTGCTTTCTTGAAAAATAGAAGACTAAAGGCCCTTCATTCATTAGGAGTTAGAAAAATCCTCCTATGAAAAAAGGGGAAAATAAAGAGGGCTGGAATCGACACATTGATTCTTTTTTTTTGAACCGTATGCATCTAAAGGTGCGTGTACGGTCCCTAAGGGATACAATTTTGTCCTAATCAACCGACTTCATCGAGAAAGAATACTTTTTTTAGGCCAACAAGTCGATAGCGAGATCGCAAATCAACTTATGGGTCTCATGATATATCTCACTATAGAGGATGATACAAAAGATGTTTATTTGTTTATAAACTCCCCCGGTGGGTGGGTAACACCCGGAATAGCTATGTATGATACTATGCAATTTGTGCAACCAGATGTACATACAATATGCATGGGATTAGCCGCTTCAATGGGGTCTTTCGTCCTGGTCGGAGGAGAAATTACCAAACGTCTAGCATTCCCTCACGCTTGGCGCCAATGAGTTTTTTATTTGAGAGAAAAAAGAAGACTATGCCTTCGCCAGATAAAATATGAAAAATAAAGTAATAATAGCATGGCACTTCGAGTTCGATATGAGCAAACCATCATTGTTCTTTTATAACATGAGATTCCGTATCGAGAGAGTAGTATGAGACAAAAGGAATTTCTGATTTGATTTTATCTATCGGGGTTCGATTTCAGCGTCACAAACTTTTTTGTTTTCACATCACACATCAGAGGGCTCTTTCCTATATTTCTGTTACGAAATAGTATTAAAATGAAAAAACATACACAAGATTATCCTTTCCCTATTTGATCGGATCAAAAAGAAACTTTGGGATTGCTGAATTACAGACGAGATAAATATATAAAGCAACGGAACCATCATAGTATTTTTTAACTCTCCCGAAAGAAAGGGTGGTAAATGGATTATTTACCGATCTGGGTTTGATAGATCCTCCACTTTAGGTAAAAGTAGATTCCATTCTAGAGCCGTATGCAATGCGCAAAAAATGCCTGTACGGTTCTTCAATTCGATTTTTTCTTGTCTCTTTCTATCATTGAGACAGAGGAAGCATTCATTATGTTATATCATCAGGGTAATGATCCACCAACCTGCTAGCTCTTTTTACGAGGCACAAACAGGAGAATTTGTCCTGGAAGCGGAAGAACTGCTGAAACTTCGCGAAACCCTCACAAGGGTTTATGTACAAAGAACGGGCAATCCATTATGGGTTGTATCCGAAGACATGGAAAGGGACGTTTTTATGTCAGCAACAGAAGCCCAAGCTCATGGAATTGTTGATCTTGTAGCGGTCGAAAATACCGGGGACTTCACGTAAATCTGTGATTCCATTCCGTTTCGAACCATAATTGACTGAGCTATGTTATTTCCTATTTTATTTTCTTACCGAGGTTAAAAGTGGTAGTGGGAAAATATTCAATGAAACGAGAGGAATTCATAATCATCCGGTTAGGATCGATCTAAACCAGCCCATTCTGTATACGATCCAGCATGCCAACTATTAAACAACTTATTAGAAATACAAGACAGCCAATCAGAAATGTCACAAAATCCCCCGCCCTTCGGGGATGTCCTCAGCGTCGAGGAACATGTACTAGGGTGTATGTGCGACTCGTTCAGATCATGAACTGGAACAAAAGAAAGGAGATTTTTTTGACAGTATCAATGATCGGTACCAATGAATAGGAATGGAAAAACCCCATATCACTATCGAAAAAAGGACCTCTATTGTGTATGAAATTTATGGTTTCCTTTGGTATAAATCCAATCATCTCAACTGGAGATGAGAAGCAACTCCCCATTGGTAGCAAATGGTTATCCATTAAGCGGGGGAATGGAATGGTATTTTAGAAGCAGAAAGATTATGCTCCCATTCTTGCAAAAACGGACTAACAGGGTCAGCTACCTAACCAACCTTCATAATGAAATGCCGTTACTGTATGGGTAGATCTAGTTGTGAAAAGACCTATTACTGGATAATTCATGGGTAGAGCCAAAGAGTGTGAACTGTACAAGTTACTAAATAGGTAAGAGGCTCCGGTGTATAGAAAGGACCTCACCGTTTAAACCGTAACCATAGAAACGATGGAACCCACAATTTTTCGTTTTTTATTTACTTTTTTTTTGATACCAAGTATCAATACAATTTCTTATTTCGAGGTGAAATGAAATGCCTCAAAAAAATCGTGGTTGGGAAGGTCATAGTAGCAAAAGCCATTGGAATTTTTTTTTTATACATCGGAAGAATCAGTTTTGTTATTAATAGACTAGGGGGGGAAAGAATGACTGAAAGAAAAGAAATCAATTAGTTATTCATCAAAGTTTCATTTGATTCAATGACCAGAATTAAACGAGGATATATAGCTCGGAGACGTAGAACAAAAATGCGTTTATTTGCATCAACCTTTCGAGGGGCGCATTCAAGACTTACTCGAACTATGACTCAACAGAAAATGAGAGCTTTAGTTTCGGCTCATCGGGATAGGGGCAGGCAAAAGAGAGATTTTCGTCGTTTGTGGATCACTCGTATAAATGCAGTAATTCGTGAGAATAGGATATCTTATAGTTATAGTCGATTAATACATGATCTGCGCAAGGGGCAGTTACTTCTTAATCGTAAAATACTTGCACAAATAGCTATATCAAATAGGAATTGTCTTTACATGATTTCCAACGAGATCATTAAATAAGGGGATTGTAAGGAATCCACCAGAATGATCTAAACGGAGTTCCCCGGAGAATGAACTCCGGGAGGGTAGGGTATAAATTACTATAATAAAGTAGTAAAAAGAAATTAACACGTTTCCATAATAATAATTAAGGACTTTCTCTTTTTCTTCCCCAATTCTTTTTTTCTTATGACATGACAATACAATCTAGATTCTCGAATTTTTGAACAAAACACCAACCAGAGTTGGGGTTCGGGTTGGAATTTTTATTCAATTGAGGCATGGGCGGCCTATTTATTTCTGGTTCTAGGACCAGTAGTTCTAGGGGTCGACTCGGTTCTCTCAAATTGTTTCTCATTATTAAGAAAAGGTAACGAAGATAAAATACGGGCTTGTTTTATAGCAATAGTAATTAATCGTTGTTGTTTCAAGGTTAATCTATTCACTCGTCTAGATAATATTTTTCCTTGTTCACTAATAAATCGACTAATTAAACTCATGTTTCTATAATCAATTCGATCCCCCGATCCAATTGGGGGCAAACGCCTACGAAAAGATCGCTTGGATTTAAGAAAAGGTCGCTTGGGTTTTTCCATTGTTTATTCCTTATCCCGAAAATCCTATTTCTGAATTCGAATTCTTTTTTGATCCGACTGAAATAGGATTTGATTTGTTTCTATATATTATATGTAATTTATTCTTGTTACTTCGAAGGGTAGCACACACACCCTCTACCTCTGGTTCGGTCTATTTCTTTATCTCCCCATGAATTGTATGTTTGCAACAATAGGGACAGAATTTTCTCAATTCCAATCGACTAGGCGTATTGTGTCGATTCTTTTGAGTAATATATCTGGAAACGCCCGATGATTCCTTATTAACACGGTTTCGTATACAACTGGTACATTCCAAAATAACTCTGACTCTAACATCTTTACCCTTGCCCATGAACCTCCCTTGAATTTTGGATTTACCCAACTCTTTGATTTTCGACCCGAAATCAAATTTCAAAAGATTTTGTTGCAATCAATAGAGTAATATAAAGAATAAGTAATACAACAATTTATAACTATCAATTATTTTGAATCCTAGTACATACAGTATTTCATTTAAATATCTTGTATGATTTCTTTAGTTTCCCTAGATCCCATTTATTTCTATTTTCTTAGGCCCTTTGAGTCTAACCCAAGTTTCACTGAGATTGAATCCACTTTTGTTTTTTCCTTTTCTGTCCTTCTATATTTTGAAAATAGGAAAAAAGAATAAAACAAAGAGAGGAAGAAGGATTAGTCACAGATAATTTATTATCTCACTAATCTTCTTCATCCCTTCCCATGTCAATAACTAGAATGAAAAAAACGGGAATGTCAACGCATCTGGGAATAAATGATTAATCTCTATCAATAGCCCTGCTAAAGACCCAAACCATAGAGTACTTAGCACAGGTGCCACAGAGAGATATGTTTTTATATCTCGCATTGCAAACTCTCCTTCTTTATTGTAATACATATATGATCAGATGCATATGTGGTTAAGGATCACTTGTATTAGTAAGTGAAATCCCTAACAAAAATAGATATATACAACGACCCGGTAGATAAGATTTCCCTTTCCTTAAAACAGAAAAAGACGCCCCCCTCTTCCTGAGTATTACCGACAAATATTCATTTCTCTATCCGACGGATTTCATATGTAAATAATTCTTTTATTATATGTTATATGAGACCAAAAAGAACAAATTGCAAGCGAAATTTTTTATTATAGGGGGGAAATAATGATGTGGAAAACAAGACAGGGATTCTCTACAATGACACTGTATACCAATTGAAAGGGATGTAGCGCAGCTTGGTAGCGCGTTTGTTTTGGGTACAAAATGTCACGGGTTCAAATCCTGTCATCCCTACCTATTACTTTTCCCGTGGACAGTAATTGAGATCGATCCTAATTGTACATACATTATGATACTATAGACATACAAAGTATATTAGGCCTACAAAGATAATACTTTTTTATGGTCTTATCTATTGTGATAAGAAGGCGCTCTTAGTTCAGTTCGGTAGAACGTGGGTCTCCAAAACCCGATGTCGTAGGTTCAAATCCTACAGAGCGTGATTCTGTTCTCGAATTACAATGAAATAACTCCACCAACTTAAACAGCAACCTTAATTTGGCCTCCTTGAATTAAAAAAGGAGGAGGTCAATCAAAAACGAGATGTTACTTAATCAAAGGTCCAACTGATCACCGCGTCTGTATTGTAAATATGCAGTTACGAATAATCCAGCCAAAGTAATAGGAATTAGACCTAACACGATTCCAAATAGTAAAACTTCAATCATTTCGGTTTGTTTGAAAGAGGAAAAAGAGAGGTAATATCTATTCTTAAATATAAATCCGAAGCAATAATGAATCTCAATGATCAAGAATTGACAATTGACGCGGGAAGTCACTATAGAATACCTAGAATCTCACAGAAAAAGGTTTTTTTATTAATTGTTCATTCAATTCATTTCAAATAAGTCGTATCTTGCTCAGACCAATAAAAAGAGCGGGAGTTATAGTTGAAGCCGCCAGTAGAAAACCGAAATAACTAGTTAGAGTAGGCATAAAGGAGCTAAATAAGATACGGTCTTTTTATACATATGGTGATAAAACATTTACCTAAGTTTACATAAAAAAAAAAACTGACAAAATCTGCTCCAATGAAAAGTTTTTGATTCATCAATCATTATAGACGGCACTAACAAAGATAGGGTGACAGAAGTAGAAAAAAGATTGATCTAGTGATCCATCATCTCTAACATCTACCGATTCCGTTATTTTGAATCAACAGATTCGTTGAGCAACTATTGAGTCAAGTAAAAAGAAAAAACTTTGTAGTGGAATTTCATTCATTTCATAAAGTAAACTCTTTTTTAATCACTATGGAATCAAATAGAAAATCTTTTCTATTTTGATCATTTCTTTTTCAATTGTATATAATCAAGTTTCCTTTTTGGAGCAAAGGACCTTATCACAACACCTTTAACCTCATAAAAAAAGTCGTAGGCTCTTTAATTGTACATAATATCTCACAAATGCTAAGAAAAAAGTATCGCACGATCGCTGGACGAAATAAAAGCTTTATTTCGGGACAACTCAATTCTAAAACTAGTCATTCTATTATCTTTTCCTTTTAGGTTCTACATGCCGCCTTTCCATATTAGGGAATCCCTCTCTTGTATCTAGGTCAAGAAGGAAAAGAACCTTTGGCTGTAATACGACAATGGTTGCATCACGAATATTGATTGATTCTTCCTTTTTTTCTTTGGTCAAATACTATCTACTCCTATTATTGTACTACTAATCCATTCCTTGAACTCAAAGGATCCGAAGAAAAACCCGTTATATACAACCAAGAAAAGAGGTTTCTAGATTTCGTATCTAATAGAATTGTGTGAATATGATAACATCTTTCATTAATTATTAGAACCCAACCCGGCGAACTCAAGCTTTACCAGATCTTCAGTTTCTAGCCCAAAGCGAGTAATGAAAAGAACCCTATACTACTACAGTACAGAAATTTTGGGTTGAATAGCACATCATCCTTATATATAAGGAACAAAAAAGGAAGAAAGAGTTTATGTAACACTTCTTTTGGATACTGATTTAAATTGCGTTGCTGTGTCAGAAGAAGGGTAGCTATACTGATTCGGTATACTCTAAAGACGCCTTCGGTACACTATTGACGATCTAACAAAGATTAAGGATCCGTGGGTTTCCACTTACTGATCCCATCTTTCACGGAATCGATCCCCTTTGACTGTACAAGAATATGTGGAGCTCAGCATGTCTGGAAGCACGGGAGAACGCGCTTTTGGTGATATTATTACCAGTATTCGATACTGGGTCATTCATAGCATTACTATACCTTCCCTATTCATTGCGGGTTGGTTATTCGTCAGCACGGGTTTAGCTTACGATGTGTTTGGAAGCCCTCGGCCAAACGAGTATTTTACAGAGAGTCGACAAGGAATTCCATTAATAACTGGCCGTTTTGATCCTTTGGCACAACTCGATGAATTTAGTAGATCCTTTTAGGAGGCCCCAATGACTATAGATCGAACCTATCCAATTTTTACAGTGCGATGGTTAGCTATTCACGGACTAGCTGTACCTACCGTTTCTTTTTTGGGGTCAATATCAGCAATGCAGTTCATCCAACGATAAACCTAACCCGAATTGAATTATAGAGCTATGACACAATCAAACCCGAACGAACAAAATGTTGAATTGAATCGTACCAGTCTTTACTGGGGGTTATTACTCATTTTTGTACTTGCTGTTTTATTTTCCAATTATTTCTTCAATTAAGAAAAAGGGAGAGAATAGTGCGAATTCTCTATATCCCACTCGGAAGGATCTCATCTCAAAATTATCCATGGCTGTTTATGTCTCTAGCATGACCACTTGATGAAATGTGGAGGGAAGTGGGGTAAATGGCCGATACTACTGGAAGGATTCCTCTTTGGTTGATAGGTACTGTAGCCGGTATTCCTGTGATCGGTTCAATAGGTGTTTTCTTTTACGGTTCATATTCCGGGTTGGGCTCATCCCTGTAATAATAATATGAACTGAGTTGTAGACAGGAAAAAGTAAGAGCTCAACGGGACCTTACCCCTTTTGTTTAATTCGAGGGGTAAGGTCCCGTTGAGCTCTTACTTTTTCAACGAAATTTTTTTTCATTCCATAAAAAAAGTTTGCAGATAATCCAGTTAATACAAGCACACTATTCTATTCGTAAAAAAAAAGTGGGCCTTTTGCTCCGATGTTTCAAATAGCTCTTTTTTAAGATGATGCTTGCTTTTGGAGAATTAACTCTATTGATTGGATTCATAATACCTGTTCCTACATAGTAGGTATTCGTCCGAAATCGAAAAAAAGGGCGGGAATTAATCTATTTTCTGAATGACATACATAATGTGGATTCCTGTATATGAGACATCATCCAAAGAATTTCTATACTAATAGAAGCTTACTCCATTTATTTTATTATCTCATCAAAGTTTTCCTTTTTTTTTTTAGTTCATCGAAGAAGTTCGAGTTACTCAACGAGCGAATCCACCCCCCTTTTTTATTGTCCACTACTTTTTATAAATCCAAAGAGGCGAGGTTCCGATAAACCTAAAAAAAGGGAATAGTACTTTTTAGGCGTAAGGGGATTAAGAATCATTATTCTTTTGACACAAGAAAAGAAAATTTCACCCTTTTCTTGTGTCGAAGATTAGAAAGAGAAAAAATCCCTCCTATAATAGGTTGTTCCTTTCATTTATTCCTTGCTTTATATTCTCCTACCACTTATGTCGATTATCTACTCCTATTCGAATTTGATTCCCTTTTTCTATATAGAATAGGATACTTTTGATTTCATGTATTTCGTGGCATTTCAAATTTGACAATAGTGAGATAGTAACGCCACTCCTTTTTGGATTGAAAAAGGGAGTTGGATTCACGTCAAATAACGCGTTCTTCACAATATAATACTAGTCTATTACTAGCAGTAAAAGTCAAAGCTAAGTACTTTCCAATATCTTGTATAAAAACAAACAGTAGCAACAAAGCAAGTAAACTAAATCCTATTTTTAACCATACATAATTACATCGATCAAGAAGAATTTGGTTTTTATGAACTTTATGTTAATAAATCCGTGGACCTAAAAATTCATTTCAGACAATTGAACCTTCTCGAATTGTTTCTTTTTCAAAACCAAAAATATTTGTGCCAGAATAACAGATGCCAAGAAGAACAAAAGGCCTTGGACACGTGATGGATCTTGAAGTACTATTTCTGCGTCTCCCTGACCAAATCCACCCACGTTGGGATTACTTGTTAGTGGTTGATCAAGCTTGATAGATTCTCCTTCTGACACAAGAAGTTCCGGTCCTCGAGGTATAATATCAACCACTTGGTGACCGTCTGACGTATCTGCTATGCTTATTTCATATCCCCCTTTTTCTTTACGTACAATTTTACTTACTATACCTGCTGATGTAGCATTATAGACTGTATTGTTACTCTTACTCCCATCGGGATAAATCTGACCCCTACCTCTGTTCCCACCTACATATATAGGATATTTTAAGAAGTGAACGTCTTTGTTAATAGCGGGGTCTGGGGAAAGAATTGGAAAGGTGATTTCACTATATTTCTGACCTGGAACAGGACCTATCACAAGAATATTTTTTTTTGTGGGACGATAACTCTGAAAAGAAAGATTGCCCATCTTTTCTTTCATTTCGGGAGAAATACGATCGGGGGGGGCTAATTCGAATCCCTCAGGCAAAATAAGAACAGCCCCTACATTCAAAGCCCCCTTTTTCCCATTAGCAAGAACCTGTTTCAGTTGCATATCATAAGGGATTCTTACAACTGCTTCAAATACAGTATCAGGAAGTATCGCTTGTGGAACCTCAATATCCACAGGCTTATTAGCTAAATGGCAATTGGCACAGACAATACGCCCAGTCGCCTCTCGTGGATTTTCATAACCTTGCTGCGCAAAAATGGGATATGCATATGAAGTAGATGGCCAAGTTATTACATATAGCATGATCGATACAGAAATGGATCGAGCCATCTGCTCCTTTATCCGAGAAAAGATATTTCTTTTTTGCATGGTCCAATCGTTGATCCCGAGAATTTCTACAATAAATTAGGTAGGTTACTAGTATAGTTCCCTATCCACGATTCTGCTATTGTAATGGAATAATTTTACTGGAATGGAATACAGGAAGAATCTCTGGGATGGGTATAAATAGAAAAGGTAAGTAAGATTTGGAATGCTTTGTTTATGTATGTACAAACAAAGTAACAAACATTATGATTTGATTAATATCGGTGAATCAGCCTTTAGTCATTCATTGAATGATAAATCACTACAAGTGACGGAGATACGCGATTTAAATAACGGAAAATCCAATATTTTAAAAGTGTATCTAGAATTACTGGGAAAGTGGAAACAAGACCAGATATAATTTGATCATTATGATAAAATCCAAAATCCTTGGAGATAGAGCCAATCATTAGTTCCCAACCATGAGGCGAATGGAATCCGATACATAAATCAGTTAATAAAAGAATAGAAAAAGCTTTTATTGTGTCACTTAAGTTATAGAGGAATTCTTTCACCCAAGAATTAAGAACGAGAAGTTCTTCATTACCTAGAATAGAATAACCACTTAGAATAGCGAAACAGATTATATTTGTCGAGAAGTGCAAAATGCTATGAATATGACCCTCATTGTGCATCTTGACCAATTGTAGCGTTTCCTTGTGGATTTCTATACGTAGTTTTTGTATATGTGTCTCCGGGTACTCCTTTATCATTTCGTCCAAAAAGAAAAGTTCTTCTAATTCTATGAATTTTTCTAGAAGATTCTTTTCTTTAATATCAGTCAAAAACATTTCGGATTGCCTAGTATTCCACCAATTTGTAACCCAGGATTCCATATTTTTATTAAATGAGAGAGAAACCCACCAGGGTAAAAATATAATAGATGCAAGATATGTGAGGGTAGTGAATGTTTTCTTTTGTGGCATTTTTAATCTGTAAATTACTAATGAAACTACCTCTTTCGTCGACTCTATCCGATCGAATATTTCTATGAAGCATGAGTTCGATAACAAGGTATCGAACCTATGGATCTACGCCTCCTTTTTTTTTTAGTTAGTCCTTGGATCAAGAAAGAACATAGAAATAAGAGTAAGGGTTTGCTTCGCTTCGAATGAAGAAAAAAGTTTCCGGGTCTTTCAATTAGTCAAATTAGAAACATTAGTCAAATTAGAAACAATTGCATCTTTTCGATTAATGTCCGAAAGAGCCGCCTTTGTTAGATCAATTATTGCGAAGGGCTACCTACAGCCCAGGAATAATGGAGGGAAATTTTGAAAAATATTGAGATAATGGTGAAATCAAAAATGAGTGGCAAAACCTGAGAAAGTTTGGATATTTATAGTTATTAAGGGATCTAATCATTGATGATCAAGCAGGAAAAAGGCGTAGAAAAAGAAAAATCGCTTGACAAAAAAAAAGAGGAGTTATTTACAATATAGAATCCATCTGTATCTAACGTAACAATTCAAAATAGTAGACCCCCAAAAAAGAAAAATTATAGTCTGAAAGAATTGCGTTTTTTTTGTTTCCACAAAAAAAGTTTCGTTTTCTGTTTATTCCATATACATCCACTTTTGCTCGAATGAACGTTCTGAAAAAACTTAAGTTAAGTTCTATAAAATGAAGATTCATTAGTTCTGTTTCTTTCCCCATGCTAACAAAACATTAATTCTTCGCAGTTCATTTCAAAATACTTCAATTGGTACGCGCAAGAAATAGGCCAATTCCGCCGCTTTTTGTTCAATTTCTCGTGGAGTCAGGTTCTCATCAGTACGAGTCAAGGGAATGGCTCCCTGACCTCTGATTTCCATATAAAGGACACGACGCGGAAAAAGACCCTCTTTAATTTCGATTCTAATCGACTGGACATCTCTCATAAGGAATCGAAGGAAGATACGACGATTTATTCCAGGAAATCCCCAACGAAAAATACACACTATTCCTTCTTTTCGATCGAATCGGTCATAACCACTACCTACATTCCACGAAATTGTGCACCACAAATAGGAGCTAATGAACAGACCCGCGATCCCATAGAAAGACATAACGATGCCTTGTGGAAAAAAGAGGATTTCCTGAGACGGGAATAAGGATATTAGATTCCTACCAAGATAACTAGAAGTTCCAACCAATAAGAACCCTAGTGAACCTAAAAGAAGGATACAGGCCCAGCAGAAATTACTTGTTTTTCGAGACCCCGTTATAAGTTCTATCCATATACGTTCTGAGCGCCAGTTCATACTAGATCAAGTTGCATTTTTTTGGAATTGAGAGAATAACCCAAATGAATTTTACTTTACTTTTTTTGTTCCCGAAGTAACTCTCATCAACTAGCACTATTACGATGTGAACCATTAGAAATAATTCATCAAATTGGTTAGATATAAAAGCGTCTGCTTCATAGGGATCTAGACAATCTTATTTTTTTGAACATGAAGAAATAAAGAAGCCATTGCAATTGCCGGGAAAACTAGGCCCACTAAAGGCACAAAAATAGAGGGTAAATCAAAAGTTGTCATAGAATGGATACCTCGATTTAAAATTTGTACCTGTTATAAAGATATCTTATGATAAGTATATCTATTTATTATAAGTATAGAATAATAAGTGCAAGGAATGTAGAACTAAATATGAGTTCTCACGGGAGATATTGAAATAGGCACGATTTCAATTCTATTATTTTATATATTTGAATTTTTCTATATCTATAATACGTAAGAGGATAAGATGAAATTCTTTTTCTTCATAAAATTTTGCCAAAACAAAAGAAGAATGCATTCTTTTATCCTGTTGATCGAAACTTCCTGATTACTAATCATGAATATAGCACCAATTATAGGTATAAAATACAGCTCTAGAGGAAAAATTTTAAAGTAAGTATCCGAAACTTTTGATTCTTCTTACA
>JAJJMC010015423.1:0-20733 GCA_023531435.1 Papaver californicum | reverse complement strand
CTCTCCCTTTTTTCCCAATTTTTCCGACCCCTTCTTTGTTGCCTGGTATCTTCTATTTATAGATTTATTTACTGGGTCCCTCTTTATTCATCGTGTCATTCTTTCTAAACTCATCATCGTTCTTTGACTGATTCTTCTTTGGTTCGATCCATTTTATTTCAATGTGCCCATCGTTCTTTTACTTTATTTCATTTTCTGATCGGTGCGATCTTATAGTTGTCATATCACTCTTAATTGCTTTTTGGTACGATGCTTTTCATATTCAACACGTGTCTTCCTATCCTTACAAACTTCTTTCATCTCGATCATTAAAATAATATGAGTACTAATTACTTTTACTTTCTCGATCAAACAGCATTTAATGCTGTTTGTTTTGTTCAATGTAATTCAGCTTTCTCGATCTTACGTGTCTTTCATGCAATTCATCGTTCAACTTTCGGGAAATGTTCCGTATCTATTTGATATTTGATCTCTTCAATATTTGATTATGTGGTTCTCGCTCTTTTTAATTTGATTGCTTCCTATTTTAATCTTATTTCACGTGTCGTGCTTCTTTATTTTACTAACAATCACCAAACCTTGCGAGTTTATGTACTTCTGAATCAACGTTGATTTAGAGTCTAAGGAAGCCTTGAAAGCGTCGGACTCTAAGGAAGCCTTGAAAGCGTCGAAATCGCTCTCTTTATTATCGACTAAAGAAAGATGTTTATAGAAACTTAAAAGTTCGCTCTCTTTCAAATCGCGTGCCACAATAGGGCTGGTACCAAATTCTTTTACAATTCTGCGTACATAAAACTGCGAATCGGTACCATATACTATAAACAACTGACTATTTACTATCTGTATACCACGACACAGTTACTCGCCGGAAAGTGGGAGTGATATAATAAAAGAAAGTGTTACGAAGGGAAGAACCTAGGTACGTAGGTTGCGAAAGAAATGAATGAGGGTATGAAAATTTTTGTTATCTCCTAATTAAGTTTACTTATACAAAGTCAACTAGTATAGTTTACAGAGTATTACATCATGGATTAGCTGGCCTTTTGATAATGGCATCTCATGCATCCACCGACTAACCAGCAGTTCATTGAGGTTAATGAAACTATTTAACAAGTTCTATCATAAGTTTGGTAGATGTCGTGCTGGCTCTCCTACTTGTGATTGTGTCTATATGTTAGGTGTGCTATTTCTAAAGTCTCTGAACAATCAACTGCAAAAATAAATCGCATAACGTAAGGGAATGAACATCTCCGTGGTGACAGTAATGAATCGCAAGACCATATATTGCTGCACTGTAAAATTGCGCACAGACTTTGGTCCTCTCTTAATCCAGATAGAAATTGGGCTTGGGTTTTTCCAGATTCAATGTTTGCTCTTGCTCACACTCCAAACAGTGGAGAGCAGAGAAAAGGTTAATCAACTCTTCTTTACTATTATGCACAAAAAAATTGTATCATTTGCAATAATGGAAATGACTTACAACGATGCTAGAAGGAGAGAAAGAAAAACCGTTTGCGCAGCCTATCCATGTACCTTGAGAACCCTTCCATTGCAACATTGAACAATAAAGGAGAAATTGGACAACCTTGTCTTACTCATCTAGTACTTCTAAAATAACCAAAAGTAGAGCCATTTATAAGGACAGAGAAAGAAGAAGTAGAGTAACAAAACTTTAGCCACGTACAAAAATTGTTACTAAAATCCATTTCACCAAGCACAAACTCTAAGTATTTCCAGTTGATCTTGTCAAAAGCTTCCTCAAGATCAATCTTGCATATGATACCATCCTTGCCAAGCCTTAACCTTGAGTCTACCAACTCATTGGATATCAAAGTTCCATCAACAATTTTCCTACCTTCAATATAAGCGCACTGCACATGTGAGATAAGCTTATCCATAACAAGTTTAAGTCTAGAGGCTAAAACTTTTACTATGATTTTATAAACGTTGGTCAACAGTATGATATTTTTTAGGAACTAAGGTGATAAAAGTAGAATTAAGTTTGGTATCAATTTTTCCCGAAGTACAAAATTCAGCAACAGTATTCATAATGCCATCCTTGATGAAACTCCAACACTTTAGGAAGAACATGATGGGATAACCATCGGGGCCAGGTGCCTTATCATGTCCAAGATACTTAATAGCCTGAATAACTTCATCTTCGGTGAAAGTAACATCCAGAATAGCAGACTCATCATTATTAATCTTATCAAACACAATACCCCCAAGCTCCGGTCTGATAATCTCCTCCTCAGTGAACAAATTGCTATAGAATTTGATAATGTGCTCATGTAACCTTGTCCTGTCATCTACCAACTCCTCATCTATATATAACTGTCTAATTCTATTATGCCTCCTTCTTGCAGTAGCATTACTTATGAAAAAAGAGGTGTTTTTGTCCCCCTCTTGCAGCCATTTGGTGTTAGACTTTATCTTCCAGACAATTTCCTCCATTTGAGATACTTTCTCAAACTTTGTCTTCTACTTCATTTTCTCTTCTCTAGCTTCTTCAGTTTGAACATTATCTTCAGTAAAAGTATCAATGGCTTGAATCTCTGACGGAATTTGGTTAAATCTAGAATTAGTATTACCAAAGATTTCCTTGTTCCAAATCTTAAGATTTTCCTTGAGTTCTTTTAACTTCATCCACAAAAAAGTGCTTGGAGTACCTACAAAACAGAAAGACTGCCACCATCCCTCCAACAATTGAATAAAACCATTCTCCATGAACCACATTAGTGCAAACCTAAAAGGACTAGGCCCCCAAGAAGGATCAGAGATATCTAGAAGAAGAAGAATGTGATCAAAAGTTGGCCGAGCTTTGGCAAGTTGGGAAACAAAAGGAAAATGGGTTTCAAAAGAGGGTGAAATAAGGAATCTATCAAGTATGCACATTACAGGATTGGATTGACCATTAGACCAAGTATATCTTGCACCTTTTAATGGAAGATCAATAAGATCTATTTTAGTGATAAAATTGGTGAATTTCTTCATGATTCTGGTGATTTTAGAGCATTTTTTCTTTTCATCACACTTCTTGATAACATTGAAGTCTCCACCTAGATACCATGGAATATCCCAATATCTGGAGACATTGTCTAACTCAACCCAAAAGTCAGCTCTCTCAATAGGGTTGTTTGGAACATAAACATTAGTCAACACCCATTCAAAATTATCTATTTATTGATGCAGGAGATAGACAGGGTAAACTCACCAACAAGTGAGTATGTAACCTCAATAAAATCTTTATCCCACAAAGTTAACATACCACCAGAACTTCCAACAGATTGTTGGAAAGTCCAACCCACATTTTTGAAGTCACAAATCTGCTTAATATCATAAGAAGAACAATGCATCATCTTTGTTTCTTGATAAATAACGATGGGTGCTTTAATCAATTGAATCATCTTATGTACCACAGTTCTTCTCGTATTAGAATTGAGACCTCTGACATTCCATGAGATAATTTTGAGGCTCATTTTGAAATGTGAGTAACCCCATATTTAGCAGTAGTTCTTTTTATCTTGGATGAAGAAGAACTTATAGACTCAACAGAAATACCGAGTCTTCTACACTCAGAAACAAGCTTCTTTGAAATAATAGGTTATGGAGCAACATGAACTACTACAGGGTAATTTGAGCTAGCATTATCTGCCATATCTTCCATATTAGGCTCAAAGCCCGATGGATAAGTAGGTGTGCTCGATGAAGATGTCCCAGGAAATCTTGTCTCTCAATATCGACCAGAAAAGAGTCCTCAAGTACCACCAATGGCAAAACACATTGTTTGAGCTCATGAGTGGAAATATTATGAATCCCCTCAAGATCTATAATAGATTGCACAACAAAGTCTTTTTCGATGTGTTTTTTTGTTGGAAAAATAGGTATAGGCTTGAGAATGGGACATGAAGTGGATATTTTTGATACCAGAAACTTTGTTGAGTGATTGGGCATTGATAAGAAACTAATACCCAATTTAACTCCCATATCAAAAAGTCGACTGACTTCATTAATGACCCAGATAGGAATGTAAAAGTTCAAATATGGGAGGTGGTTTTTTTTATTATGCTTTAGGTGCAACAAATTATGAGGGGCATGGGTAAGCTGAGAGTATTTAGGGTTTATGGTTGAAGAGAGGGGCAGAAAAGTTGTGCAAGGTGGTAATATGAGGTAGAAATGGAATTATTGTTAAAAGAAAATATGGTGGGTGGCGAATGGGGGATGGTAAGGTGATGAAAAGAAGGTATTGCAGGTGAAACTTCATCATAAATTGTTAGATTGAATGCAGGTGACGAAGGTGGAGCTACCATATCTATGTCCATATCAAAAACATCATCCATAGTTTCTGAAGTGGGCTTATGGACCTGCTGGCAGACCTGCTTCACAATCCTTTTCCTTGTCCTTCTTTTTTCTATTTCTTATCTTCTTTGACCCAAGATACCCCTGACTTCAGAGAAGATTTTCAATAAAAATTTCTGTTGTGACGATGGAATGATTAAGCACAAAATCAACAGAAGAAGATATTGTTCCATCTGATTTACCATTTGCCCGGAGATATTTTCTCATATTTTCTTTATTGACTACCAGAAAATCAGGCTCTTCCACAACTTTAAAAATTAAATTTGCAAGATCCAAAACTTTAGGATGCGTGATGAGGAAGTTCCGGTCAATTGGT
Source organism: Papaver californicum (assembly GCA_023531435.1). Lineage (NCBI taxonomy): Eukaryota > Viridiplantae > Streptophyta > Magnoliopsida > Ranunculales > Papaveraceae > Papaver > Papaver californicum. The sequence goes on along the minus strand of JAJJMC010015423.1, from coordinate 16,058 downwards.
GTAGATTTTCCAGTCACTGTAACTTGAGCAGAGAATGTATGGTTCCCTGAGATAATTTTGATGACTCTAGGGATGAAGTTTATACCTTTATGATTTCTGATCTTCATACGCATGGCTCTTAAGTCTTCTAGTTTAAGAGTAGCAGGGTCTATAAGCAAAATGTCACCATAAATTTTGGCGATTGCATGCATAACTTCCAGTGACCAAAACTGAAATGGAACTCCAAAGATTTCCAAATGAAAGTCATGTTGTTGTGCCAAAGATGAGTTCCAAATATATTTACACCATCTGAACACAGAATAAGTCACCTTGTTTGATGTAAAGCAAAACTCCAGATTAGCTTTAGGGAGTTCTTTATCAGCATGAAATAGAGCTTGGTAAGAATTAATAGGATAAAGAACAAATTGAGAAGTAATCTGTAATTCGGAATAAAGAATGGAACCCAAATAATTCCAAGAGTCCACAGTAATGGGGGGGGAGGAGATGTGAAAGCGTCATTCCATTCACCCATATAATTATCCAACTGGGAAATGTTGAGACAATTACCGTATTTGGAATGTTGAATTCTGACAGAAGAATTAACTGTATAATTGTCACAGGGGAAGGGATATGGAGAATGGTTACTCAGAGAGTTTTGGAGCCTGGGATTGGGAAGAGGTTGAAAAAATAAGGATTGAGCATAAGAGGTTGAGGGCTTGGTGAAGATTGGTCGTGGAGGATTTAAAGGATAATTATGATGGAAAAGAGGTTTATTAATGGAGGAAGAGACAAAAATAATGGATTCTAAGGCTGAAGCAACAGCAAACCACCCATCAAAACACAATCCTGAAGGGACAAAGAAAGATAAGGGACCTAATTTGGGATTTGATCTAGCGAGAAGGATGTGAAGATAAAAACCTTCTTCATTTGAGTGTTTAGTAGCGCAGAACCAGTTTTTATTATCTTCAAATTTCCATACTTTTTTCCCTACATCACCATTTTTTGATGCTTCGAATAACAATTGATGGAGATTATTAGCTAAGGCGAAAGTAAAAGAACCTTTGGAAGAACCATATGAATAAAATTCGGTAAGAATGATAGGTGAGAGAGGGATGGATTTGCTACATGAGAAACGAAAGAACTTCCGGTCTATTTGCACATAACGATGTTCAGATACCATTAAGAGAAAGAAAATGGAAGGATGGTGGGGAAACCTAGGGAGCTAGACACTAACAAGGATGAAGAAACGCAAGGAATGGAAAATGGAGTAGGAGAAGAGAGAAGCAGTCATTTGTAGCTGATTGTTAAAAAAAAAATATAGCAATGTTAACCAATATTCTGAATGAAAGAGTAATGTACTGCAATTTTCAAGTGCATAATTAGCTATATCTCTGTGAATATAGTTTGTTTCGCATTTATGAGTTTCAGAAAACAAGACGATACACTCATTCCTATTAGCTTATAAGAATATATTCTTACAAACGTGAAATAGACATAGAATCTTACCCCCAATTGATTACCCCCAACTCAGTTTCAAGTTTACTGAGTTGCCATATGAAGTCTCCTGGGAGCGACTATCTGGCTCAGAACTGCACAAGAAGCATCAAGAACAGATTTTAGAGCTTCCTTTCCATGAAGCATAATTACAGAAATGTCTTTATTGCAATAACTTAATTTCTGCGTTAGCCATCTTCTTTTTCTTTTTCTCCTATGAATTCCTCGCATATGTAGCCAAATTATACTAAAGTTAAAACACCCGCAAACCTTAAATGACTACTGCAATGAAAAGGTGTAACAACACCTACAACCTTTAGGAGTGACAAGACCAAGAAACCTAGACTAACAACGAAAATTTCACTCAAGCACCAATAACCTATATAAAAATGGTTGATAAATCCATGATTTTGAAACACCAATTCGAGACCCTTTACTGATTTAAGATGTAAGACTAAGAGACTAGTAGTTTTTATTTATCTTTTCATTTAAAAAGAACACAACCCTATCATACCATTGAATAAGTCTTGAATAGTAGGCTTCCTTGACTCAACCTCATCATTTGAAGGATTCAGGAATAATTCTGAAATGGGCATCTCTTCACAAGATCCACCTAATTTCTTCATGTCACCACTGGAGAGCTCAATGTCAGCAGATACATATTTTGAGTTAACACCTTGCCAATCATCTTAGAAAAAGAATTTCCAGTCATTCTCTAAGAGTATAGTCAATCCATCTGTTTGGAATTGAAAAAGAAAAGGTAAGTTAGAAACATAATGACAGGCCTTTAAGTAGAGTCGGCTTTAGTACTGGGAAACTACAGAGGTGATGCAGTACACACTATGAACGATGGAGATTAATCTTTATATTTTTCTTTCCTTTTCTTTATGAGTCCTTCCTAAAGTCTGATAACTCTTTATTCAGTATGTTTTCCTTTTTTGGCTAGTTATTTGTCTTTCCTTTTCCGGTCGATTAGTTAAGCCTATATAAAGGCAGTTGATGTCTTAAAGAAGTATTATCTCATCTAGATTTTATGTCAATTTATTGTGGTAATGGCTTAAGTAATGGTGCTAGCTTGAGTGAATAATGGTGCTAGCATGATCAAAGAAATGTCGTAGCAGCGGCAAATATGCGCAGCATCAGCGCATACGCTATAGCTAAACCTGCTGCCAGCCGCAACCCTTTTCCCTTTAGTGCTTCGGCCTGGTACTCCTCCGTGGCTTCATGGGTTTGATAGCTTCGGGGCTTTGATTGACTTTATTGTTTTGGTTGACTTTATTGCCTTTGTCTCCTTTATTATTTTGACACATCTGCGTTAGAAGCGTGAATAGGGCTTAGTAAAGCATGTACTTGTTGTTGCCAGTGCTATTGCCTATATATTATTATTGACATTTACTAATGCCATGACCATGATTATGGCCTATTTGGGGTTTCTCAATTTTGTGAGATTTAATTGCTAGCATTTATTTTTGATGCGACTCTCAAATTAGATTGTATACATCTAATTAGCGTTCCCATTCAGATATGGCGTCACCTCTATTCTGAATGTTTGCAATTTTGTATAATCAGTATATTCTGCTTTATACAAGTGGTTTGCATGGATGCACATTGAATAACGAGGATCTAATTTAGTATAGCTCTGAAATTTTACGGGTGCATATAAAAGAGCTATAAGATTTTTGTAGCCATAGGATGAATATGTATTCTCAATTCTCTTGCGGAATGTAAGATAATATCTCATATTCATAATTCTGATCTCGGGTCAGAACATGTATATTTATTTTATGTTTCTGCAGTTGAGCAAAGATAATATTACAATTTTCTCCTTTGTCAAAAACCCACCATCAACATTAAGTCCCACGGTTAGCGCGGAACGAGTAATGTTACGTGGTAAGCACTAGATGGTGGTCTACCAGACGAAGTAAAGTATGACTTTTTATTGTTTAATGGTTAGATACCACTAGAAGAGTAGCAGTTGGATGAACAAGTTTTGCTATTTTCTTCCATTGTACTCTTAGGTATATGGAGCATTTTCCTTCTACTGTAACAACAACGGGAAGGTATTTGGAACATTAGTTGATTGTAGTGAGTGTTGAGGCAATATTGTCGTCAGAGCACTAAGATGAGTGTTGAAGCATTGCTACCTTCAGACACGAAGGTGAGTGTTAGTCGTGAACACTAAGATGAGTGTTGAGGCATTGCTGCCGTCAGAAAACTAAGATGAGTATGGAGGAAGTGATTCTGCCGTCAGACACAAAGGTGGGTATTAGTCGTGAATACTAAGATCAGTGTTAAGGCATTACTGCAGTCAGAACACTAAGATGAGTGTGGAGGTAGTGATTTTGCCGTCAGACACAAATATGGGTGTTAGCCATGAAAACTAAGATGAGTTTTGAGGCAGTGGTGCCTTCAGAACACTAAGATGATTGTGGAGGCAGTTATTCTGCCATCAGACACAAAGATAAGTATTAGCCGTGAACACTAAGATGAGTCTGGAGGAAGTGATTCTGCCATCATACACGAAGATGAGTGTTAGCCGTCAACACTAAGATGATTAAAATTTTGAGCTTTGATATATATGGAACAAGTTCAAGGAATTCATCCGTAGAAGTTCTGCGACATGAAGCAAGTTCAATCGTGACCTGAAGTGCTTAATTTTATGAAGTGCATACGGAACATATTCAAGAGATTCAGCCGTGGAAGTTTGCCACTTGAGATGATGCTCGATGCGAATTTGCAATTAGTTGGTATGCATCTAATTTAGCGATCTTTATTCAGATATGGCATAGCCTCTACTCTGAATGTTTACAATTTTGTATAATCAACCCTATTCTGATTAATATAAATAGTTTACCTGGATGCACATGAAATAACGAGGGTTTACTCGGGTAAAGCCTTGAAATTTCTATGGGTGCATACATATACAAAAGATATGTGGATTGAGCATAAGGAATTCATCCGTGGAATTATTGCAACTTATAACTCGTTCAGTGTTATGTATAGTCAGAGATTTTTTGGACAGGAATAACAGTCGTCATCAGTGACATTCTGAGGATGTTATTGCATGGATGGACATGAAATAACGAGGATTTAGCCGGGTAAATCCCTGAAATTTCTACGGGCGCATATATATGCAAAAGATATGTAGAACGATTATAAGGAAATCATTCGTGGAATTATTGCAACTTATAACTCGTTCAGTGTTATGTATAGTCAGAAATTATCTGGACAGGAATAGCAGCCTTCACCAGTGACATTCTGAGGATGTTATTGCTCTATACTAGTGGTCATGCTAGGAGTCGTCCAATCATTCTCGATTCTGTACGAGAGTGGATACTGAGTGGTACAGTATAATATATAGAATATTTAAAGCTCTAAGATGAGAGACTCTGATATTGCCGTTATATATTTTGTTTGAATAGGTTAGCCGAAAATTCATGTAGCAAGGATTTCGTTCTAAAATATAAAACATGAATTTCAAGAGTTTAGCTTAAGGGTAGTTACTTAGCTCTATTTCCTTCAGGCATGTCCTTCACGCATAATTGGGCTTTGGATATATTAGACTCCGCCGTGAATGAGCAACAAACATTAGCGCTTGGAGTTTGAGTATTTTTGTGAAGGATGCATTGTCCCGTTCTCCACCGATTGTCGCTAATTTTCGAGTTTACAGGATACCAGTGTAATAGTAGGATCTACGACGCATAGAGGATCTTGTGGCGGTAGGTGGTGGTACCGTGAGGATATGAGCTTCTTGAAGACGCTAGTTCTGTGAACGATATCCCAGACCCGTATGAAATCCTACTGCCATGGAATATCCCTTGTCCTGTAGAATATCCTTTGTTCTGTGGGTGAGGCTAGTGCTGGAGGTGTTGACATCGTGAGTATGTTTTGTATTGTGAGATCTCCAACAGGATGCGATGTAAGTTGGGACCTCAGTAGAATTTAGGACTTTATGGCAAGTGATCCCTTGTGATAGGCTTCATGGATGACGATATCATAACGAACGGTGAAGGCCTTATAGTTTGGCGTTTCTTACGCATTTCAGAACACTTTTGACTTGTGCGTGATGTTGACTCATTATAGCCATATTTCCGGAGAAGATGAATTCCTGACAGCAATTTGTAAGCCCATATGCCAGATGTTGAAAGGATTAGCTTGAATCTGAAATGACCAGGCCTTTTGAGCGTTCATTGTGCACTGGAGATTGTCGTAGCTGCCTTGTTATCATGATAGTTGAGATGAGTATTATAACCACGGATACTGTCTGTTAAGGCTTGTTTGGAGCATGAGATAGCGTCACCTTGAGAATTCTGAATTAGTGTGTGAGTTGTGGAGGTAATGACGTACAGATGTTTTTGTCAGGATGATGCGAGTGAGGGGTCTTATTGCTACTACCTTTGTTGATTAAATAATTTAGTCGAAGGATGTGACTGCGTTAAATCTTTGAAACTGAAGAAGTTTTCAGTCCCCAGGTGTAGCTACTTTGGTTTACTGCTCGACGATGGATGATTTGACAGTTTCATCATGAGTTCATGCCTCTAGGGTATGATCAGGCAAGGGAGTCTAGGGAGGTTGATATCTCATATTGTTGTTGTTGTTGTTGTTGTTTTCTTTGCACGCCATGGCTGGATCAAGAACTTGAATTGAAGTTGGAGTCCTCGTTGGTGCTCGGGCTGTTGAGTCACAACTGGGATATATTTTTACGAGCATTGACTGAATGAAATTATTTCTTGTCCTGGCCCTTTGGTTTATAAGCTTGTTTTATCCCTTTCTAGATGTGATGATGGAATGCTTGAAATGTTCATATAGGTGAATTCCTCTGAAGACGTCGAGGGCGAAGAGGATGAGCTTAAATATGTCTTGTCTCTGTTGTGGTGCTACGGGTGTCTTTAAAGATTATGTTCCCATGTTCTCTTGAGCCATCTTATGAATCTACGACTGTTATGAGTGTGTTGCAGTGAGAAGTCCCATATCACACTTTTATTTGATTTCTGAATTTATATTTTATGGAGTAGGCTTGTGATGCGTCTCAGCCTCTTCAGGGGTTACAGTCGCCTATCAGATCTGATGACATAGTTGGAGAGGTGAAGATACCTTTGCGATATGTCTTTGGAGAGTAAAGGGCTTTGTCAAGGTTGTGAATCTCTAAATGACCATCTCTTATAGGCTGGAGAAGTTCTTGACAGCGAGGGGATCTTGCGCAAATCTTCAATCCCCGAGTGTGGTTCTTGCGATCCTTCGAATGCAGTTTGTTGAACTTGGTGCTACAAGTGGTGCTGTTGTGCAAGATGCAATGCAGTGAAAAATTCACCAATTGAGTATCCAAACGCTGGAGTTGACTTTTACTTTGAGTTTGACAGGAGCCGAATCTTGGAGGAATCTGAGACAACTAAGCTTGTTGCCAGATGGCTTTGTCGTCATATGTGAGCCATTCAGGAGAACTTCAAGGAAGTAGGTGCATCTTCGTCTTAGCAGTGATTACCATGGCTAGCGGTAATGCTGAAAGACTATTCTGAGAGTTGAGGCTTGCAACTGAAGCCCTTTCACATGTGGAGTGAGCATATGTTGATGGTGCTAAACCAGTCTTCAGAGATTTTTTCTAAATATTAAGTTTTGTAGGGTTTTTTATGTGTTTCTGAGATACCCGAATTTTATGTGATTTTATTTTGGTATTTTGAGTAGGTATATTTTGAGTTGTTTGCAAAGGATTTTTCTAGATAAACAAATAATACTTTGTTCAATTGAAATCCTAATCATGAATACAAGGTGCTGCAATTTTTTAGAGAAATTGCAAAAACAGGAAAATATCGGCAGGGGTGGCGAAGTGCTTAAGTCTTGACAACCTTGTCAGGGGTGTTGGAGTGTTTAAGACTTGGCAACTTTAAGCTTCGTGCCATGTATGATTACCCATATTGGTGTATTGGTATTGACAAGTTCGTAGCATTTGCCTAATATAGTTTTAAGGACCATATGTGGCTTTTCTCTATGAGAGGTAGTAGTGTCTCCGATTTAGAAAGTATTGGGTTTCGGTATCTCAGGTTGATGACACATGTCAGAATGATTGGGTTATTGGTTTTACTGTTCTCAGTAGAGATGACTCTATCCCTTTAATAAAACTTTGAAAAGGATCATCTTCCTCTTCAAATCGTCAAGTCACGGTGGGGTTGATACTCGTGTCAAGTCCCCAAGACTTGACGGGACGCAGGACAGCTAGTTGTAAAGAGAGTTGCTAAACAAGACTTACTTGTAGGAAAAATCCATGGGTGTGCAACATCATTTTTCCTCTATGTAGTCGTTTAGTGTCCATACCCGTTGTTGAGTGATGTTCTGGAGATGATCAATCTTTAGAGTCCGCTGGATTGTTGACTCCTACAGGTGGGTCCCTTGGTGATGATTTCTCCAGAGATGCATCGAGCCTGGCTTTGTTTCAATGGATTTACGGACGCTTCGATACCATGTCGTAATCTGGGTCTACATTGTTGTTGCTGATAAAGTGGTACACTACACCATTTTCCTTAATTAGTAACTAGATTTTGCAAAAGCTTTGCGCCTGTTGCGAATTTTTTGTTGCTAATTTCAGTTGTAAAAAATTCGCAACAGGAATTCGTAACAGTTTGAGATAGTTGTGAGTCACAACAGATTGGAGTTGCACATGTACCACTCGTGAGTGTGGCTGCCCATAATTAAGATGACTCGGTTTCAGCCCATTCAGATAATTGACAATCAGCTTAATTAAAAACTGACTCGGGTTTAGACTGTATCGAACAGAATTATCTCATTCTCTATCTCTTCTCTCTTCTATCTATCTCACTTTCTACTCTGATTTCACAGAACTTATGAAGTCTCAAATCAGTAATCTCTCCGAGATTAAAGAAGAATGATTTGTTCATTTCATAGATCTGAAATCCCAAATCAAGCCGACCAATTTATTAGGGTAATTTTTTTCAATCTGGGAAAAAAGCTTATTAGGGTTTAGACTAACAAATCTCAGATCCTCCTTCATTTTCTAAAGTTAGGTTATGTCATCTCATGAGTTCTAGAGTTGTAGACTTCTAGTGGGTTTTTGGTATAGTTCATTAGTGTTATGCTTTTTTTCGATTGATGAAGAGTTAGGGTTCTTCAATTTCTTAAAGAATTTTATGTCTTATCCATTGTTCTTGTTCTTCATTAAGATGAATAGAAGAGATTGGGTTGGAGTTAGAGTTAAAATCGATATGGGAAGATGGGTTTTCATCTGATTTGAGTTTGCACAGAAATCATGAGAATTTGGGGAGGATTTGAACAGAGAAACCAGTAAAGAGATGGAGCTACAGTTGTTGATTTTGCTTTACTTCTGTATACCATTCTCTGTAGCTTCTGTCGTTGAAGATGTACTTAAGAAAAATTCAGTATCACGGTATTCTCACCTGATGGTCATCTTTTTCAGGTTGAGTATGCCTTAGAAGCTGTACGGAAAGGAAACGCAGTTGTTGGTGTTAAAGGTACTGATACTGTTGTTCTTGGTGTTGAGAAGAAATCTACTGCTAAACTTCAAGACTCTAGGTATAACCCTTTTTCTCTATTTTGCTCTTTAGTATTTGAGTTTTGCTATTTAGATCTCGATATGTAACTTTTTGCTTCAGATTTTGTTTGTTGAAATGGTGTAATTAGTTTTAGATGACGTTTTAGGGTTTCTGTTTGTTAAAGGTACTTCAGGGAAAATATGATTGTGTTAGCTGATTAGCAATTGAAACCTAAACCTAGAGTTGATTCTAGACCTGAATTTGATTAAACTAAGGTTTGGCTATCTTATGCTGTAGCATTATGATTAACACTTGTTGATGTTCTTTCCATTTAACTACTTCAGCACTAGCATAAGAATCCCTAATGATACCAAATCTTCTGCACTCCCTCACCTTGTCTCTATTCTAGAACTAAAAAAAAAAGAGTTATTACTGCATTTGTATCGATGGAACTTTGTAAGAATTCTCACTTTTTCTTTGTGGGTTTTCAGAGAATTTACGAATTTTGTGTTTTAATTTGTATTTTGTCAGGGTTTGATTCCGGAATGTTCAGGTAGAGAAGCTGCCACCTGCGCTTGATTCAACTTCAGAACCACCTTCTGTTTTCGATGGAACAACAAGGTTGTATATTTCATACATGTGCCCTTGTGCTCAGCGTGTATGGATGACAAGGAATTGCAAGATAAGTAAAAATGTTGCTTAGGATTATGTAAGCAAAAATGAATTTAGTGGCATCCATTAGGTTGAATTATGTGGAGAATTGATTTTATTTTCATCTAATATAAGCCAGCATTGTTGCTTAGAATTTTTTTCCCTTGACGAATCATGTGCTCATAAACTACTTTGTTTTACTTGCTGTGGTAGATGCTTTTCTGATATTTTCTCCCTTAATGTACCATATCTTGTATTAATATTACTTTTCTTTTTTTTTGTTTCAGCCCTGCAAAGATTGATCCCCGTCTGCTCGACGTGAAGCATTTTTCTGATGTTGAACAGGATAAACCTACGGTAACTCATGTTACATCTAAATATATCAAGAGTTAAATGAATACTTCTCATCATATCTGTTTTCCATCACCATTGATTAATATCAGACTTCTGATTTTCTAAGTTTGTTTGTAGGTGAAGGATGTTCTTGACGTTTGTTATTTTTCAGACTTAGGTAATCTTAGGTCTTCGTGTTATGTCCTTTTTTCCATTGTTGTCTTTTATAACTACTCATCTTATAATCATTTAGTACTCATGTAGTTTTCAACTTCATTGTACGATATATATGAGCCTGTTAGTCTATGTTTTCACACAAAGTATGTTTGTGTTTGTTGAACTTCTAATGATTACATCAGTCTTAACAATCGTTTGAGTAAACCGAGCCTTATTTACAAGGCCTTTGTTTGATGCATTTCCTATCTTGTCTCATTATAGGTTTTCTGCAAACCACAACAGATATGAAGCATGATTATACCCAACTGCAAACCACTATATCTAATTGAAGAGATCTCTTATAATATTTTCATTTTTATTAACACAATATGTAAGATTTGATTCTTTTTTCAACACTTTGTATGATTTCCTTGGATGTAATACTATGGTTAAACTGAAGAGTAAAAGAACTGGAATTTAGGGAATGCTTTAATGCTTGCTTGGTGTTTAGAATGCTAGGAACCCAAATTTTAACATGGGTAACTTGATTTTGTTACAAGGAACCCTGGTTTTGACCACCTTAAACCTGGTTTTGACCGGTCAAAAACCGCTATTTTTTTGGTGTTACAAAAGTTCGCAACAGTTTATAGCTGTTGCGACTATTTAATTTCGCAATTGTTTAAAACAGTTGCGATCTTTTAACGTTGCAACAGTTAAAATCGTTGCAACCAAAAATTTGCAACGGTAATGTAGTCGTTGCTAAATAATGCAATATCAACTTTCGTAACAGAGCAGAACTATTGCGACCCCACTTTACAACTGCCACTCGCCGTTCTTAATCACTAAATTTGGTGTAGTGGGTAGCATACACTCCTGGCCATAAAATGGTAATGGTATTTTTGGATCCTTATGAATGACAAAGCTTGGTCGCTGGATCCCTAGTTTCTTTCTTCGAACGGGATCTCATCATCGTGTCGAATGTTGACTCTGGGTATGATGACGCTGGTAGCAGATGGTGCCGGCGCTGGCAGCAGCAGATGGCATTGGCGGGCTCCATCTGGTGACGACTTGATAAAGATGAGTATCCTTATCTCTTTATGAAACAAGAACGGAGGAGAGAGATGTCTCCTCAGTGCAGGATTTTCTGGATCTTAAGTAGACGGAGAGGCTGGTTCTAGTGAGATAGAGATATATTTTTCTTTTCGTGATTTTTGTAGGGACCTTTCCAGAAATCTACTGGTGTTGATATTTTGTTGTTGATTGTTTCCCAGTACTAGATCAGGGGCAATACAAACTTCTCATTTATTTCTTTTGAGATGGGCTCGACAGGTGTTGGCATCAACAATAACTTTGGAGGCTTTTCTGGTTTGCTCCATATCATACTTATGTTGCTCTAAAGGTGGTTGTTAACACGAGTCTTGAGAGAAACGAGTATTTCTTATGAGTGATAATCACGTCTGCTTGTGCTTCAACAAGGGTCTCTTCATCAGATTTGAGAGACTTGGTGATGCTTGGCTTCATAGCGTTTCTAGTAGCACTGCTTGAAAGAGCAGAGTTGGTCTTTTTGGTGAAAGCATTTTGAGGAATGTAACACCAGAATTGAGAGTTGGTGTTTTTGGTGAACGCTTTTTGAGGAATGGAACACCAGAATTGAAATTGGTTGCTGGACCTGAATTGATGTTAATCTATGAACCAGACCTGAGATCCACCCTTTGTCTTTTGAGATAATTGAATAACTGAATTTTTATCCGAGAGGTTGATCTCCCGCTGTGGTCGCCAATTGTTTGTACCTAAAAATTGCTCATAGGCAAAACAATATACTGTTGAAGTACTTTTTAGGTTCGAGGATCAAAATCGTACAAAACAAATCCAAACAAGTTGGATGTATGTATTTGTTTTGCTTCGGTTACAAGGAGAGGAGATGGGTTGATCTTAGGGGAGGAAAGCAAAAGAAATTGAAGGAATTGTGTGTAGCATTGTGTGTTGTGGTGGATAAAAATAGCAGAGCTTGTGAGAATGATTTTCTATCTCTTCTCGGTTCTATCTTGTTTTCGAAATGGGCTAAGCAGCCTATTTATAATGATTTGATACCACATACTTTCCTTGTAAAGTAGTGGGAGTTGTGGGGATATGGAGATATGGAGGTTCTGGGAATAGCCGTCCACTTTGTCTCGGGAAGTTTCTGGAAACTTCTAGACCATTACTCCATTATCTCTTCAACTCCTCCAACTTACTACTTACTCTATAACTTCATTGTCATGGGGTATTGCTACGCCCATGTTGCTATAACCGCCGGAACAAACCCCATGTTTTATCCCTCCATGTAATATAGTTTTGATGTCTCGTAAGAGCTGGTAGAGTCATGGCTTCAAAGCCATGAGTCGTGTTGTAAAATAATACTTCTAATAGATTTTATGCCAATTTTGTCGTGGTAATGGCTTAAGTAATGGTACTAACATGAGCAAAGAAATGTCGTAGCAGCGGCAAATATGCGCGCCAGCAGCAAGGCATGGCACTGCAGCAGCGAACTATGGCGTGGTTGAAGCAAAGCATGGCAGTGGCGCGAAGCAGCACAGAGCGTGGGGGCGCAACAACAGCGCATATGTTGTATCTAGCGCTGCTACCAGCCGCTACCCTCTTCTCTTTAGTGCTTCGGCCTGGTACTCCTCCGTGGCTTCGTGGCTTTGATAGCTTTCGGGGCTTTGATTGAATTTATTGTTTTAATTGACTTTATTTCCTTTGTCTCCTTTATTATTTTGACACATCTAGGTTAGAAGCGTGGCTAGGGCTTACTAAAGCCTGCACTTGTTGTTTCCAGGGCTATTGCCTATATATTATTATTAAAATTTACTAATGCCATGACCATGACTATGGCCTATTTGGGGTTTCTCAATCTTGTGAGATTTAATTGCTAGCATTTATGCTTGATTTTTGTGCAGAGCATACAGAACACCTTCAAGAGATTCAGCCGTGGAAATTTACGATCTTGAAATTATGCTTGATGCGACTCTGCAAATTATATGGTATACATCTAATTACCGTTATTATTCAGATATGGCGTCGTCTCTATTCTGAATGTTTGCAATTTTGTATAATCAGTATATTCTGCTTTATACAAGTAGTTTGCATGGATGCACATTAAATAACGAGGATCTAATTTAGTATAGCTCTGAAATTTTACAAGTGCATATAAAATAACTACAAAAAAATTGTAGCCATAGGACGAATATGTATTCTCAATTCTCTTGCGGAATGTAAGATAATATTTCATATTCATAACTCTGATCTCGGGTCAGAACATGTATATTTATTTTATATTTTTGTAGTTGTGCAAAGATAATATTACAATTTTCTCCTTTGTCAAAAACCCATTATCATCAGATGTTTGTGCCGTGCACAAATGTTTTGAGAATACATACAACTTTTACCAAGATGGAAAAAAAAAATTATATGTCCTTCCAAGCCTCCTACAATTGTCAAGGAACATTGCGATGGGAGAACTAGTGCTTTAGTAGCCATTATGGCTCTATGTTTACATACATCTCATACATTAAGCTCTCATGAGGATAATAAACCCATGGTAGAAGTCCCAGACAAGGTACAACCATTACTATCTCGATATAGTTCTTTATTTCCGGATGAATTACCAATTACTTTGCCTCCTTTACGGGAACTTCAACATAATATTGATCTCATACCGGGAGATTCTCTTCCTAATCAAGCTCATTATCATCCAAGTCCAACAGAACATGGCATTTTACAAGGTCAAGTTACCGATTTGCTGACCAAAGGGTTGATTCGACCGAGTAACATCCCTTGTGCTAGTCCTGCTTTTTTGGTTAGCAAGAAAGATGGTGGTTGGCGAATGTGTATCGATTGTAGAGCATTGAACCGAATTAGAATTCCTTACAGATATTCTATTCCTCGTATTAATGATATGCTTGACTTACTTGCCGGTTCAACAATATTTACGAAGCTTGATCTTTGTAGTGGTTATCACCAAATTCGCATTCGAGAAGGAGATGAATGGAAGACATCTTTCAAAACACGTGAAGGTTTATATGAATGAATTGTTATGCGATTTGAATTTTAGTCAAGTGCTACAACCTTTCCTTAGTCAATTTTTTATTGTTTATTTCGACGACATTTTAATTTTAGTCGCAGTGAAAAGGAACATCTCAGCTATCTATCTAAAGTGTTTAAAGTGTTGTTTGACAACAAGTTATTTGTGAATTTGAAGAAGTGCGCATTTATGTCAACCAAAGTTACTTTCTTAGGATATGTGGTTTCAGACAGGGGTATACATGTAGATCCTTCTAGACTAAAAGCCACAGACGAATGGCCCATTCCTACTTCCATTCGCGATGTTAGAAGTTTTCATGGGTTGGCTTCGTCTTATAGGAGTTTTGTTAAGAACTTTAGTACGCTTACATCACCTCTTAATGATTGTTTAAAAAAAGGAAAAGTTCGTCTGGACGGAAGAAGCTGATAAAAGTTTTCATAAGCTTAAGCATAAGTTATGTACGGTGCAAGTTCTTGTTATCCCAGACTATTCTAAACCTTTTGAGGTGTATTGTGATGCATCTATTATTGGTATTGGGGCAATATTATCACAAGAAGCACATTGATGTAATTTTAATAGTGATAAAAAGTGTTCGATTCTCGAACTTGTGAAGGTAACGATTTTAGAAAATATTGGATGTAATCTAAGCTAATAAAAATCAGGAAAATAAACTAGAGATGATTTTTAGAAAATATGGAGAAAACTAGGAATCAGGATTCAGTTATTTCTAACAATTTATGTGATTTATCATGTAATTCTTTTTAACAATTTAATTCAAGTTTGCCAAAAATATGTTTTCTAGAAGAATAATTGTAAATCCTGGGACATCAAGAGTAATTAACTAAGCATGACCCATCAAAAGAGAACACAACTATTTAATAAAAACCATTTTTTTCTAATTTAAATCCATGCAAATAATAATAAAAGAATTTTAAATAATTAATTAAAAATAGACTTACCACATAAAATTGAAAGAAAAACCTCCTCCATCATCCCAGTAAATAAACTTAGCTCATGGTGGAGAAAACTTGCTCAAAAGATCTCTTCATTGCTCAAAATATCGATTACAAGGTTGAATAATGGTGTAACAGCTGATTTGATACGCGTATATGCGTTACAGAAGAAGGTTCAGCTGTTACAGAAAAGTCTAAGCAATGAAGGAAACGGAACAATAGGCAACACACCAGTTTGAATCAGCAACAGATGTAGACGTTGCTGAGTCGTCTTCTCCGATGGACCCTGGATGAAGAACACGCCGGCCGGGGCAGTAGCAGGTGATTGGCGGCGACGGAAGTTGGCCGGAAATTCTCTGATTTGGTCTCTAGGGTTGCGTAGTCAATTTTCTTCGAATCTCTTGGTATATATAGGCTTAACAAACCCCAGAGAGAGTTCTAAACCTAATAAAACTCTCTCAAATCACTCCCAATCTTCAATTCAAACTCAAACAGGAACCGAGTCATGATTCCGGCCAAACTTGGATTTCCCGAGCTGATTTTCCGGGATTTTTCACTGTCTTTTGATTTCTTTCAACTCTAATCGCAATGGGTCATCTTTAATAGCCGAAAACAACCCAAAATTCAAGTCCTAATCCTTTTCCTGTTTGAAACAGGACTTCCCGATGAGTGAATCGGTGACTCGGCCGAGTTGACTCGCTGGGTTGACTCGGCCGATCCTAGGGTGTCCCTTATCCATTCTTGGGGTGCCAATAACACTTGTCCTTGGGTGCCTTTATCACTTTTTGAGCCAATTTTTCCACAAATCTTTATTCTTCTAATGTACCTACGAAAGCATAAAAACACGTAATAATTGCAAAATCGAATACTAACTTAATAGAAACTAAGGTGCAAATTAGACACTAAAATGTGTCTATCAAATACCCC
>JAJJMC010015419.1:0-11066 GCA_023531435.1 Papaver californicum | reverse complement strand
ATAGAGAAACGTTCTTTTATGTAATAAAGAATCATACTTTTCCAAATTGTTTAAGCTCAATACAATTGATCATCCAGGTTTTGTAATTTCTGGGTTTATAAAATTGTTTACAATTTTAAATTCAATACAGAAATTCATATATTATACCACTACTTCCCATAGGTTCGTACCTAAAAATTTCTTCCCTCCCTTTCTCTGGTTTTTCTTTCTATTTTTTCCGTCCCCTTCTTTGTTGTTTGATCTCTTCTATTTATAGATCTATTTTTCTGGGTCGCTCTTTATGCAACGTGTCATTTTCTATAGCCTGGTCATCGTTTCTGGATCAATTCTTCTTTGGGTCGATCCATCTTGTCTCGATGTATCTATCGTTCTTGTATTTTATCTTTTACTTGGTGCGATCATATAGATGACAGATCACTCTTAATTACTTCCTGATTCGATGCTTTATATGTCCGACGCGTGTTTCCTTATCTTCAAAGACTTCTGTAATCTCGATCATTAAAATAATATCGTAATTATTACAATTTACTTTCTCGACCATAGAGTAATTATTACATTTTACTTTCTCGATCCTAAAATAATATAGTAATAATAACTTTTTACTTTCCCGATCAGCTATCATTTAATGTTGTTTGTTTTATTCGATGGTGTTCAGCTTTCTCGATCTTATGTGTCATTCATGCGATTCATCGCTTAGATGTCAGGAAACGTCTCGTGTCTTTTTGAAATTTGATATCTTTAATAATGATCCTGTGTTTCTCACCTTTTTTAATCTGGTTGCTTCTTAACTTGATCTTCTTCCACGTGTCATGCTTCTTTAATTTACTAACAATTTGCCCCGTTCTTCTCTTTTTTACAAAATCATCCAACGGTCGATCTGAGATTTTGAAAAATAGAGAAGGACTTGTCGTTTTTAACTTTTCAGTTTCTTTTCTGCATGTTATCCGAGTTTTCCGCTGGCATTAACATGATTATGTCAGTTACACTTTTTTCAATGAAATCAAATCTTTTCCGATTATTTTGTTCTCCCATCTTGTGGAGGTTACTATTCTTCTTCTTTAAATATCCTGTAACTTTCTGCTGTCTCTTTTTTAGTTATTGCACTTTGTCTTCCTTAAACTTTTCAAATCTTCCCACTACTCAGGAGTTTTGTTCTCGTTAATTGGTTTCTTCTCTACTTCAATTTGACCATTGTTAACTTCTTTTCTTCATGTAAGTAATTTTATTTTTCTTGATTCAAAATTTTCTTTTCATGGCTGAGGGTCTATCGGTGTAGTAAAAAAGATTGTAATTCTAAGGTTATGTATGAATGAAAAGGCCCTTTTTTTACACTGTAATTATTGCTAGGTAATTTCTTCATATATTAATTTTTTCCTTCTTTTGTTTCTTTTTGCTCAGATCTTCAATATGTCTCCCAGAAAATCTGATGCTGCCAGCAATCAAGGTGAAAACAGGAGATCAAGTAGGTCTTCTTCATCTCGATATGCTGTTTCTCGTCGAGATTTATCTCTTGCTATTCCTTCTCCTGCTGTACCTCGTACCGTACGGGATTCTTCTCCCGATGTCCCTAATGTTGCCCCCAAGAATAAATGGTCAATGTCATCTTATAGCTATCGATCTATGGATATTGAAGAATTTAAAAGAAGACATAATCTTCAAGGATTTAAAGTTTCTTTTGTTGATAGTGCTTCCGATATGATAACCTACGATTCGATGAAAAAATTTCAATATACCCATCATAGATTATTAATTTCTGTTGGTGCCTTGGAAGCTGGTCTTCATCTCCCTCTGTATGAAAAGAACAACCATTTCCAGTTCACAGTTCTTGCTACTCGCAGAAGGGCTCCACATACTCAACTTCGTTCTATCACACAGTATAATGGTAATTGGTGGCGAATTCTCGATGAATGTACCCTTCGCAGTGAGGGTCGTACCCGTCTTACTTGTTATGTTCCCGATCCTTCAGAACGTGTTCATTATACGCCTGAGAATTTCCAGAATACTTATGGTGATGGTATTACTGTTAAAAATTATGTTAAATGGAGTGTTAGTCCTGTTCGCAAATGCTCCCAAGGGTTTCCTCTTCTTCGAGAAGTTGATGACCCCAGAATCAAGGTAGCTCCATATACCAATGCTGACTTTCCTTCAAATGAGAGAATTCGTCGAGAACATGATTATAAATGGTATCGCACCCCTATTCTGATCGAGGGACCTTGGGTATATGGTGACATTCCTACTAGTGAAATTCAACATCTTCGCAATTGTTTCCCGAACTATTGCCCCTGGAGATTGAACTTTGATGATTATAAATTTGACTTCAAGGTTCGGAATTCTTAGTTGATATCATTCCTTTTAGATATAGTGTATCGATCTTTAATGTCTTCTTTTAAATGTTATTACTTTTTTGATTCCAGGTCGATCCTTCTTTGGACATCGGAATCCCCCTTCCTCCACCTGATCGAGGTATTAAAATCGTCGAGAATAGACAGATCGTCGAGAATGAACAATCGATCGAACCCGCAGTTGAGGGTAAAGGAAAGCGAAAATTAATTCTCACAGCAGAGAAGAAGCAGAAGAAGTCCAGAACTCTTGAACTCTCAACTGAGGTTGTAGGAGAGATGGCTTCCAGTTTGAATAAGGGAGAAGGTAGCTCGATTGTTGCTCTTCCATTGGATCAGTCTGATCCTATCGATGTTATTCCAGTTTCCTCGATGCCAGCAGAAATTGTGGTATCGGAACGATCCAATCCTATTGTTGCACCTCTTTCTGGTACTTCATCCAATTTTTATAACATCGTTTCTCCACTTCCTTTTGATTTCGTGCTTGATTCCCCTGTACCTGATAATGGTGCATTGGAAACTTTTTCTGGCCTTCCTCAAGAAGAGGGAGATGATATTGTTATTGATGATCTTGTTGATGTAGTGAATGAAGTATCTCATGTTGAAGAAGAGAATACATCGGAGAGGGATAATGCCGAGATACTTCCGATTGGTGGTGTGGAAAATATGAATGTTGAAGCTAATACCTCCATTGTTGAAGAAGCTAACATTACTGACCGGACTGAAGAAGAAAACTCTTCTTCCAGTTCGATCCCTCCTTCCAGTTCGATCCCTCCTTCCAGTTCGATCCCTCCTTCCAGTTCGATACCTCCTTCCAGTTCGATCCCTCCTGAAGTCGAAGGGACTTCTACTCTGAAGTCTATTTCCGATCGAATCTCCAGTGAAGGTTTTAATTTAGTTGGTGATGAAGAAGAAGCATATAAATGGTTTCTTTCTCAAGGGCTTTGGAATGTTTCAGCTACTGCTGAGGTTATCAAATCTGATTCTGGCTTCATGTCTCGATTCCGGGATTCACTTAGTGCGATTCCTATGGACGAAACTTTGGATGCATGGTCCAAGAGTGATATTTTTGAGCAGAGATTTCCTGTAAAGCCTCCTCCAACCTTCAATGAAGTTTTGAATCTTTCCGATAGTTCGTTATATTCACTTCCGCAACAAGCTTTAGCCCAACTCCAATATAGTAACGACTGTCTATTTAGTGGTTATAAATTTTATAAGGCTCGAGCTACCATGATGGGATTGATATTCAATAAAGAATCAGGGGAGATGAAGGAGAAGAATGCCTCCTTACAACAAGTGAATGATGAATTGCAACAGCAAAATGATCTTCTTCAACAACAACTTCAACAACTTCAACAGCTTCAACATCAACATAATGATCAATATCAGCAACAACAGGATCGTCTCTGAACTATTGAAGGTCACAATCAAGATCTTCAGAATCACAATCAAGGTTTATTTTTCATACCTTTTCAATTACTATTTTATTTACTTGATTTATATGAAACATTTAAATTTTATACTAGGTCCAGTGAAAAATATGGAGACATTATTTAGGATCGAACGTAGAATGGTACAATTGAATAATCATGCAAGGGAAGTTTTCAAAGAGATGAATGTGGTTAGAGAAAAACTGACTCAACTGAACGATAGTTTTGATTTAGCCACTTGGAGGCGTAATAAAGCAGAATCAAAATATCGAGAAGTTGTAAAATTGCTAACTCAAAAAGAATTAGAGTTTAAATCTGTTGTCAGAGGTACATTTTTGGTTTACCTAATTTTATAGTTCTTGATATCATAAAATTTGTCTGATATTTTTTTGTATTTTCAGATTTGGAGAAAAAATTTAATGAAGCTAAGGATCGAGCAATACAAGTAGAAACTGAGCTTAATACAACGAAAGATTCAGTGAAAAACATTATCAAGAGTTAAAGACTTCTGAATATAATGTGACTCTTAGCGCCTCAAAAATTGAGAGTTTACATGCTCGACTATCTACTGAACTTTCCAAAATTACTGCTCGTGAACAAGAGATTGATTCATTAGCTGCACAATTAAGTGAAGAGAAAAATCAAAAATCGTGTCTTAGTGCTCAAATAGAAGCAAATCAGCAAAGGATCGAAGAGCTTCACAAAGAAATCAACTTTGATAAAATTAGGAACCCCTTCTTGATAAGAATTTCATTGTTAATAAAATTCTCTAAGGATAATGTTCACCTTTTGTATATGATTATGTCGTCAATCGCAACGATATCCAGAATATGATGTTCCTGGAATAATTTTGAGCGCTCAAAGTATATGAAATTCCTGGATTAATGGAATTTTGATTATATTAATAATCATGACAATCTCCAAGATATGATGTTCCTGGATTCAAAGTATATGACATTCCGAGATTAATGGAATTATAATATTCTCCATGGTACGATGTTTTTGGAGTGATTATAAAAGAAATTAATGAATTAATTGTCTATGTACCTGCTTTTTGTGGTAACATTGCATTGTTATTCACAGATAGTAAAGCTTTAAATATTGTGCATTCCGCGGATGCTTTAAAATTTCTCCTTGCAAATTCTGAAGATAGTACGACCCTTGTCCTGCCGACGCTTGAATCACGTATGGTCCATCCCATGTTAGTGCGAATTTTCCTGCTCTTTTGTCCCTTTGGTGTTCTGTAATTTGCCGGAGGACATATTGACCTTGGACAAAATTTCGGGATTTTACACGCTTATGGTATTCTCGAGCTAATCCCCTTTGATAATTCTCCATCTTTTGGAGTGCCACTTCTCTTTTTTCTTCCAAGTCATCCAGTTTTTGTAACATGAGATCTGAATTTAGGTTTTTCTCCCATGCTTCTGTTCTGGTCGTAGGCAAAATAACCTCTGTTGGTATTACTGCTTCCGTTCCATAAGTAAGAAGATATGGTGATTCTCCAGTTGAAGCTTTTCTCATGGTTCTATATGCCCATAATGTATTATGTAATTGTTCGCACCACTTATTATAATATCCATCCAATGTCTTCTTCAGATTTGTTGCGATTGTTTTATTTGTGGATTCTGCTTGCCCATTACTTTGTGGGTAAAAAGGTGTAGACTTATGTTTCTGAATATTATATGTTTCAAATAGCATATCGGTATTCTTCCCCTGGAATTGTTTTCCATTATCAGAGACTATCGCTGCTGGAATCCCAAACCTACAAATGATATTCTCAAATAGAAATGTAAAAACATCAGTGTCTCTGATTCGCGCTAGTGCTTTTGCTTCTACCCACTTGGTGAAATAATCAGTGGCCACAATTAAGTATTTTCTTTTCTTTGTGCCTTCAGCTAATGGTCCGACTATATCAACTCCCCATTTCGCAAATGGCCATGGACTAAGTATTGAATTTAATTCCGTAGCTGGTGCTTTGATTTTCTTACCAAATCGTTGACATTCTTCGCACCTTCGAACCATTTCTTCCGAATCTTTCAACATGGAAATCCAATAATAGCCCTACATTTTGGCTTTTAATGCTAGCGATCGTCTTCCACTATGGTTTCCTGCATCTCCATAATGTATTTCTTTGAGAATTCATAATCCTTCTTTTTGTGATAAACATCGAAATAATGGTCCAAGAAAAGAATGTCGATAAAGAATTCCATCTCTAAGTTGGTAACTGTTTGACTTAAGTTGAATTTTCCTTGCTTCTTTAGAATCTGTTGGTAACATTTTATTTTGTAAATATTGATGCATCGGGGCTCTCCAATCGGGCTCACTTGGTTGATCATTTTCTTGTTGCGATGTAGATGTGGCACTTTGTATGGCTGAGTCATCGATACCATCTTCATCTATGTTATTTAACACTTGTGCTCTTATGGATGGCTCGTATATTCTCCCAATTTTTAGCGCTTTAGTATTTGGGTCATTTATCATGGACGAGATATACGCCAGTGCATCTGCATGTCGATTCTTTTCACGAGACAAATGTCGAAAAATAATATTTGGAATACAAACTGTTAAACTTTGTACAAGATTTTTGTATCGTTCCAAGTCCTCATCGACCGTTTGATATTTTAATTCGATCTGTCTAATCACCAGCTGCGAGTCACTTGTGAGTCTTACATCACTTATTCCTAGTTCAATAATGAGTTTGAGAGCATGAACTACTGCTTCATATTCTACTATGTTATTTGTATGCTCTTCGAACTCAAGTCGAAATGAGTGTACCATACTTCTCCCTTTGGTGCTGTAATCACGATACCTATTCCTGCCCCTTCTTTATTCGCGACCCATCAACAAAAACCTCCCATCGTTGTGAACTATTTGAATCTAGGATATCTACTGGTTCTTCTTCTTCACACCCCGGAAGTCCTTGAATTTCATACTCTTCCTCGATTGGAAAATCTGCCAAAAAATCAGCTAGAACTTGGGATTTCTGCGCAGTTTGTATCTCGTAAACAATGTTGTATTGTTCTAGCTGAGCGTTCCATTTTGCTATTCTTCCTACCTTCCCTGTATTCTTTAAAACTGATTCCAATGGAGCTTTGGTTAATATACGAACATAATGAATGAGAAAATAAGTGCGTAACTTCTGAGTAGCAAATACCACTGACAAAATTAATTGTTCAATCTTAGTATAATTTCTTTCTGCTGAATTCAAAGTCTTGCTGATGTAGTATACAGGTTTCTCGATTTTCTCATTCGTTCGCACCATTACTCCACTGATTGCATTTTCTGTTGCTGCTATGTACAAAGTTAACATTTCTTCTGGTTCTGGTTTTTGTAATGCTGGCAATGTGGCAAGATGTAATTTTATACTTTGAAATGCTTGCTCACAACGATCGTTCCATTCAAACTTATTTTTCTTCTTAAGTACATCAAAAAAGGGTTTACATCGTTCTGATGATCTTGCAATAAATCTACTTAGTGCAGCCAAACACCCATTTAACTTCTGTACACTCTTTATACTGTTTGGTGATGGCATATCCGTTATTGCTCGTATTTTTGCTGGATCAACTTGAATTCCATCTTTTGTAACCAGATATCCTAAAAATCGCCCTGATGTAACACCAAAAATACACTTTTCTGGATTTATTTTCATCTTATACTTTCGTAGTGCACCAAAAATCTCAGCCAGGTTCCGCAAATGATCACCAGATAACTTGCTTTTTACTAACATGTCATCCACATAAACTTCCAAAGTTTTTCCGATCCATGGTTTGAATATTGCATCCACTAGGCGTTGATATGTCGCTCCTGCATTCCGTAGTCCAAATGGCATTCTAGTGTAACAATACAATCCTCGCGGAGTAACGAACGATGTGTGTTCCTGATATGCTTCTGCTAATGCTATCTGGTTGTACCCAGATTGTCCGTCCATAAATGATAACATCTCATGTCCCTCAACAGCATCTACTAACTGGTCAATGTTTGGGAGTGGATAACTATCTTTTGGACATGCCTTATTTAGATTGGTGAAATCTATACAAATTCTTACTCCACCGTTCTTCTTCGGTACAATTACCATATTAGAAATCCATGTAGGGTATCGTACCTCTCGAATGAACCCTGCATCTAAAAGTTTTGTTAATTCTTTTTCCACTGGTTCATGATATTCCGGTGCGACTTTTCGTATCCGTTGGCGAAAAGGAATTGCATCAGGATGTATTTTTAATTCATGCTGGACGATGCTGGGATCGATCCCCGGCATGTCTTCTATTCTCCAAGCGAACACATCTGTATATTCACAGAGTAATTTGACTATCTGTTGTTCCACATCTGATTTTATTAATGTCCCAATTCGCACTTGCTTGGGGCATTCTGCGGTGCCAATGTTTATGATTTTTGTTTGCTCTACTGGGGTGAAAACTGGTTTTGGAATCCCAATTGGAGTTGGGGTTCCCTTTAATTGCTACATCGCCCCTTTTTGCGGCTGGTTTTCCAAATTTTCTTGATTTTTGTTGTTCTCTCCTTTTTCACTTTCTATTTTATTTTTTTGCATTTTTTTCTAGGTATTGATTTATTTCTTCTTCCTTTGCTTTAATTTTTGACTCTTTTTTCTTTTTACATTGTAAATGCTCCCGTTCTTCATTTATTCTTGTCTCTGCCATTATACAAAGCTTAGCATCTTCTTGATCACCCTTTATCTCCATCTCTCCTCGTGGTGTTGGAAATCGTAGATACTGATGATAAGTTGATACTACACCCTTTAATTGATGAACCCATCATCTTCCAATTATAGCATTGTACGGGGATGGTGCATCCACAACACTAAATATTGTCAGGATGTTGATCGGTCCGGCTGAAACTTCAAGATCAATTTCTCCCTTTGGCTTGGACGATATTCCATTAAATCCATAAATGACAAATCGTGAAGTGATGAATTGATCTTCTTTGAAACCCATTTTACAAAATGTATTATAGAACATCACATTTAATGAACTGCCCCCATCCAAGAGTATTTTCTTGACATTCCAACCAGATATCAATAACGTCAACACAAGAGGGTCATTATGCATTTCAATTTCTTGATTTACTTCTTGTGCAGAAAATGTTAATGGATGTGCCATCCAATCCTCCCATAATTCTACTTGCCTTCCTTGAACTCTAAAGGCCTCGTGGTTCCGAATTCTCTTGCACAATTTCTTGTTGATTGCTACATTCAAATCCGTATCACACTTTTCCACACATGAAATCATATTAATTGTCTGTTTGTTATATGGAATATGTATTGCTTTGCCCTCATCATATTTCTCTGATGGTTCAATTTTTTGAACAAATTCCTTCAATTCTCCAGCATCAATCATTCTTTGTACCAATGCTATAAAATTTCTACAGTTGTTTGTTGTATGCCCTTTATAGTTATGGTACTCACAATAGTCTTTGGAATGTTGTGTATGTTCCGGTTGATTTCCCTTTGTTATTGGCCATTGAAAACCTGGTCGATTCTTCAAAATGTTGAATAACCTGAAATATGAAATATTAAGCTTGGTAAAAGTTCTTTCTCGAAATTGTTGAGCAAAATTTTTTCCATTCCCTTGTCGAGGATGTTTTAATCCTTTTGATTCAACTTTTGGAAGACATTTCCTTTTCTGTTCTGGTAATTCTTCAACTGAATTTGTTCTCCTTGTATTTCCTTGATTTTCAGAATTAACTCTCGATCCTTGATCCTGTATATCTTGGAGTCTTGCACATGTTTCTATTATTTCTCTCAATTTGCCTTCAGTTTTTGGATTATTTCGATGGATTTCAACAAAGAGCTGACTCTTCCGATCTACAATCCCCCATTTATAATGGTTTATAGCTGTCATTGGGTCTAAATCACCTATTGCTTGACATATTGAATGCCATCTAGTTGTATATGATCGGATCGATTCTTCTGGCCATGACATTAAAGAATAAAGTCTGTCCTCCCCTGAATCAATTGGTCTGTTATACATGTATGCCTCTAAAAATTTTCTGACCAATTGTGCATAATTATTGATAGAATTTTCCGGTAATCTGTCGTACCACAATAATGCTGTCCCTGTTAAACTTGACGGAAAACATCTGCACATGATCGCTTCATGATCGTCCCATCGCGACATTACTCGGTTATAATACTTTAAGTGCGATGTTGGATCCTTGGTTCCATCGTAACATTCGAACACTGGAATATTATATTCTCTTGGTAACGATACGCGCGTTAAATGTTACGCTAACGGTGTTCGCTTTGCTTCTTTCAATACCTCTTCTATCCTTCCCCCCTCTTTATTTTTTAATCCTTTAATTTCCTCCTTCATTTGTTCCATCGCTTCCAAACATGTTTCCCATTGGGTTCGTTGAAAGTCACTTTCCTGTTGTCTTCTTACCCGAGATGTCGATCCTGCTAACACTATTCTTTGATCTGGATTCCGCTGTTCATTTCTTGATATTTGTCTACTCGACGTTGGCTCCTGATTTCGTACTCTAGTCACAGTTGGTCTTTGTTCTTGCTGAATTACATCTTTTAAAACTTGATTTTCGGTTGCTAGTAACTCAATTCTATGGTTGCTTTCTCTTTGTTCCTTTCTTATTTCCTTTATTTCTTCTAATAGGTCCTGTATTTGTCGTGTCTTTCTTCGAGAACTCTCATGATCTGAAGAGAAATTCTGAACCACAGTATTTGACATTAATTCTTGACTTGGGGTATGATTTCCCTCAATGCTTTGTTGTTTTCCTGAATCACTCCCTTCTTCTTGTCTATTTTCCAAGCCTTCATTACTATTTTGGTTCCCAGAATTCGCGTCTTGAGACATATTTTCTAGAATTTGCTGTTTCTTCACTATCTTTTGCCTTCTCGATCGTTTTCCTTCCTCGATATCTAAAAATATTTTCTCAGAAAATTAGTCAAATGAACTCTTATCTATTAAATCATAAGAGATTCTAATTATTATTTTAACTGTAAACTTTCCCTATCACAAGTCCAGCTTTTCCTTCTTCATAAAATCTTTGTTTCATATTTTTATCTATTTTATTCCTCACAAGGTATTTTTCATGTTAATAAAATATACTTATGTAAATAAGCTTTACCCTTACTTTTCACATCTTGCGAAATTAAATTTTCCCATCTTTTCTTACCAAAA
Organism: Papaver californicum; assembly: GCA_023531435.1. Classification (NCBI taxonomy): domain Eukaryota; kingdom Viridiplantae; phylum Streptophyta; class Magnoliopsida; order Ranunculales; family Papaveraceae; genus Papaver; species Papaver californicum. The sequence goes on along the minus strand of JAJJMC010015419.1, from coordinate 146 downwards.
AATTTTTCTTTCCTGGATGATTTAGTTTTTTCATTAAATCTCTTTTTCATTTATCAGGTAGGATAAATCCTTTTTTCACCCCCTGTTTCTACCGCCAAATTGTTTATGCCAAAAATTCCTTTCAGCTAAACAACCAATCAAACTCT
>JAJJMC010015414.1:0-12965 GCA_023531435.1 Papaver californicum | reverse complement strand
TAGGAAGATAGTAAAGGAAAACGAGAAAGAGAAAATACGGAATGAAAAGGCGTCCATTGTCTAATGGATAGGACAGAGGTCTTCTAAACCTTTGGTATAGGTTCAAATCCTATTGGACGCAATTTATTTCCATCTATTTTTTTATCTTTTTATGTCAAGAAAGATATTTGGAATGATTTAAATAAGAAACGTTTCTCGACGATTTACTAAGAGTAATCAACTTCTTTATGCTTGTTCCTGAAGTAGAAACCGTTCTATCTGTTCCTTAATAGCTTCCTTCAAAAGAACTTCTGCTTCCTCCGGAAATTTCTTGGTAGAAGATATGATTTCTTGCAATTGAGGTTTATTCGTTTTTAAGTAAGTACGTAATTGAACGAGGAATTTCTTTACCTGATCTATTTCTAACGAATCAAGATACCCATTCGTTCCGGTATAAATAGTCATTACCTGTTCTTCCACGGTGAGAGGGGCCGATTGGGCTTGTTTGAGCAATTCACGTAATCGTTGACCTCTTGCCAATTGATTCTGAGTTGCTTTATCGAGATCAGAAGCAAATTGTGCAAAGGCTTCTAACTCTGCGAATTGAGCCAGCTCTAATTTTAATTTGCCAGCTACTTGTTTCATGGCTTTAATTTGCGCCGCAGATCCTACTCTGGAAACAGAAATCCCCACATTTATAGCAGGTCGGATTCCGGCATTGAATAGATCGGCGGATAAGAATATTTGTCCATCTGTAATGGAAATTACGTTGGTAGGGATATAAGCCGAAACATCCCCAGATTGAGTCTCTACTATTGGTAAAGCAGTCATACTTCCTTCACCTAAAAGAGTACTTAATTTAGCGGCTCTTTCCAAAAGGCGTGAATGCAAATAAAAAACATCTCCTGGATAAGCTTCGCGGCCTGGAGGTCTCCGTAATAGAAGAGACATTTGACGATAAGCTTGTGCTTGTTTGGAGGGATCATCATAAATGATTGAAGTATGTCGTTCACGGTACATAAAATATTCAGCCAGAGCCGCTCCTGTATAAGGGGCGAGGTATTGTAATGTAGCAGGTGAGTCTGCCATTTCGGCTACCACAATAGTATAATCCATTGCCCCCCGTTCCTGGAAAGTAGTCACTACCTGAGCTACAGAAGATGCTTTTTGACCAATAGCTACATAAACACATACTACATTTTGCCCTTTTTGATTCAGAACTGTATCCGTGGCTACTGCTGTTTTACCGGTCTGCCTGTCCCCAATAATTAATTCTCGCTGACCGCGCCCTACAGGGATCATTGAATCAATAGCAATAAGTCCCGTTTGAAGAGGCTCATATACAGAACGTCTTGAAATAATACCTGGAGCGGGAGATTCAATTAACCGGGATTCAGAAGATGAAATTTCACCCCTACCATCAATAGGTTTAGCCAGAGCATTTACAACACGACCCAAATAAGCTTCGCTCACAGGTATCTGAGCAATTCTTCCCGTTGCTTTTACAGAACTTCCCTCTTGTATCATTAAACCGTCACCCATTAATACAACACCAACATTATTTGATTCCAAATTAAGAGCAATGCCTATTGTACCTTCTTCAAATTCTACTAATTCTCCTGCCATTACTTCATCAAGACCATGAATACGAGCTATACCGTCGCCTACTTGAAGTACGGTGCCGGTATTCACAACCTTTACTTCTCTATTATATTGTTCAATACGTTCACGGATAATAGTACTAATTTCGTCGGCTCTAATGGTTGCCATGAGTCTTTCTTAATTCTTTTTTAAAAGCAAAGGAAAAAAATAATGCCTGCAGTACAAAAGACTAATCGGTTATTTCTTTCATCGCCCCAAACATGCCAATATTAGCATTGATGGTGCGTAAATGTAACTCGCTGTTCAAACAACTATTCAGAGTTCCTAGAGCTCCTTGTAAGGCTTGTTGGAAAACTCGTTGTCGGACTTGATTAATCGCTTTTTGTTGTTCAAACTGAATGGTTTCGTTTTTGTAATTTTCTAATTGTACCAAATTCTTATAAGTTGAATTAATCAAATTTGATTTTTCTCGTTCTATCTCAGAATATCCATTCACTCGAAACTGATCGGCTTCCATTTCCACTTTTCGTAAGCGAGCCCTGGCTTTCTCCAGCTGTTCAATGGCCCCTCCACGTAATTCTTCTGAATTTCGAATAGTACTCAAGATCCTCTGTTTTCGATTATCTAATAAATCACTTAATGAAAGTAGATTCTCTTCCCATTCATTTCAAAACTTCCACGATCTCTTCCCGAACCAAACATGAATCTTTCGATTCATTTGGCTCTCACGCTCAGTTACTTATAGGGGATTCCATATTTTTTATGTAATGAGCCTATCCTCTCTTCTCTGTTCGTATTCCAAAATATCAAAACGGATCATTGATCCACGACCATAATATTTGGAGGACTCTTCCGACCAGACAAAAATCTGTAATTATCGGCAAAGTTGTTTATATTTTTTTCTGAAAATCCAAAAAATGCTTCTTACTTTAATACATAGGTCGTCGATTCGGCATTGAAAAAAGGGATCCTTCCTTTTTCCAGTAACAGGTTCAAATCGTTTTATCGATATGAGTGTTCTATATCGAATAAATTGCCAACTTTTTTTGAAACCATTTCCATACTAACATAGTGGTAGAAAGAGTACCATGTAGCGCCTAGACTTCAAACGGTTTAGCTTTAACCATGTTAATAGTTCCACATTATTGGTTGATAGAGAATCAAAGTGTATTTACTTTACCAATGAGTCGCGAAATGCTATGGTTCTTACATATGATTTCTTTACTTTTTCAGAAGTAATTCGCGAGATCGTGCACCCTTCATTTACTTAGTTTAGTTCTAAAGAAAAAAGAAAGTGCAGCTGGTTAGATCCAGCCTATTCTTGAAATAAACAACCCGCACACACTCCCTTTCCAAAAAAGATCAATACGCCAAGTACTACACTTAGATTTATTGGATTTGTTGCTAAAATATCGGTATTAAACCCGAAACTCCCGGCGGATGGCCAGTGACCCAAAGAAACGAAAGAATCGGTTACATTTTTCATATGATCTCCTCTTATAGATAGGACTAACAAAATAAAACAGAGTTTGTATCAATTCGTCCCTTTTTTTATTGTTTGATTAATTTTTGATTTCCTTTTTTTTTACATAGATTTTATTATTCCATTTTGCATTTTTTTTATTTCATTTGAGGTTCCCACTCAAAAACACACTTATTAGAATTAGGTCCAGATCTCATGTCAGTCGTGAAATACCTCATCTTTTGCAACGCTTTCTAAAAAAAAAGGGTTTCGTTGGACTAAGAACGGGAAGGAAGAAAGCGAGTAGGTCTGCTAATTCCTCATCCTCAAATCAGTCCTTCCCACGGATATTGTCTCAAAAAAAAGTGATTGTAAGAGTAAAATCTTGATAGAATTCAAAAAAGCAGGTAGGAAATCCAGGGCAATAAAATGGAGAAAAAAACTTTCAAATTCTTAGGATTAAACAAAAGGATTCGCAAATAAAAGTGCTAATGCCACAACCAAGCCATAAATTGTTAAAGCTTCCATAAAAGCCAGACTCAGCAATAAAGTACCTCGTATTTTACCCTCCGCCTCTGGTTGTCTCGCAATACCTTCTACGGCTTGTCCCGCAGCAGTACCTTGACCAACTCCAGGTCCAATAGAAGCAAGCCCTACGGCCAATCCAGCAGCAATAACGGAAGCGGCAGAAATCAGTGGATTCATGGTAAGCTCCTCGCACCAAAATAAATAAATGGTTAATGATACAATCAACCAATAAATAATGCCTTATGATTCCATTACTAACATATATCCAATTGAAGTAATTATATTATTGAATCGTCAGAACTACTTCGATTTCTCGTTTTTAGTTCCCATCCATCGAGTCTTTATCAATTAGCAATCCATAAAGCTCTTCCATTTCTTAGTTCCAAAGCATTCTTTCAATTCTTCGTTATTTTTCTCTTCTATACTATATGCTCTTGGTTTCATGTGTTTATTCATTCGTCACAGACGAAATGGAAGGACTTCTATTGGAATCCTCATCGAAATTCAGAGTGGGATCGTAAAGGAAATAAGATCTATGGATAGTTCATATATAACTAGTCAATATCTAATATCACATATACATATGTTTCTTCCATAGTGTAAACCAACTATTGAATTCTCATCCTATATGCATTCGAATTCTAGAAAAAACATACACAACAATAGGTTTATAGCCATTACATATACCTAAGTCGATCCCCTAACCTATTTTTTATGAAGCCCATTTGTCACTTCCTCTTTGCCCTTTAGTTATCATTATCCCGTATGAATCCAAATGGGCGGGTTGGTTGGTTCATTATCATTAGCCCGAATCATTACATATCAATACAATATCAGGATTTGGTTGATGAAATTGCATGGAATTAATTCGAATTTTGGACAATCCTTGAATTAAAAAAATTTAAATGCCAATCCATCGTTCTATAGAAACATCGTTTTTTGTTTAATCACAATCAAAGTTAGATAGCATAACAATTTGGATTCAAATTATGAACCCTAATATAATTCTAATATTGTAATTGAATGAACAAATAGAAGTGGGGGTATGACATCAATCGGCCAAGAATCTTAGGAAAAAGATCTTTTAGATCTCTTTCCTTTATTTTAAATTCCCGAATATCAATCAGAAAAGCTAGTTAATGATGACCCTCCATGGATTCGCCTATATAAGCCGCGGCTAAAGTTGCAAAAATAAGAGCTTGAATCCCGCTTGTAAATAATCCAAGAAACATGACAGGTATAGGAACCACTGAAGGTACTAAAGAAACAAGAACAACAACTACTAATTCATCAGCCAATATATTCCCGAAAAGCCGAAAACTTAGTGATAAGGGTTTTGTGAAATCTTCTAGGATGTTAATTGGTAAAAGGATTGGAGTTGGTTGAATGTATTTACCGAAATAACCCAACCCTTTTTTGGTAAGACCCGCATAGAAATATGCCACGGACGTGAGTAAAGCTAAAGCAACGGTAGTATTTATATCATTCGTAGGTGCGGCTAACTCCCCATGAGGTAACTGTATTATTTTCCGAGGTAAAAGAGCCCCTGACCAGTTAGAAACAAAAATAAATAGGAACATAGTTCCAATAAAGGGAACCCAAGGACCATACTCTTCTCCAATCTGAGTTTTGCTCAAGTCTCGAATGAATTCAAGGACATATTCGAAGAAATTCTGACCATTGGTCGGAATAGTTTGTGGGTTCCGAACAGCTATAGCAGCTGAACCTAATAAGATAGCAATTACGACCCATGACGTAATAAGGACTTGGGCATGGACTTGGAAACCACCTATTTGCCAATAGAAATGTTGGCCTACTTCCACACCGGATATATCGTATAGCCCTTTTAATGTGTTGACGGAACATGGTAGCACATTCATATTGTCCTCTGGCAGAAATAGAACTAAAAAAGGAATTATTTTGATTCCACTATCTCTTTCTCAACTCGTCTACTTGAATCATATTTTTCGGATATCAAGTAATCACATAATATCCCCAGCTTTTTTATCTCTTTTTTGGTATTCAGAATATAGTAACCGATTCAAAAAATCTATGGAGTTCTCGAAGTAATTGACTTATCTTATTATTAATCAACGATTTGGGATATAGCTAGAACGGCCCTCACAAATGGCGAATACTAATTTGTTAAGGATTAATCGGATTGAAGCTATAGCGTCATCATTGGCTGGAATCGAAATATCTGCGAGATCCGGGTCACAATTTGTATCGATTAAACAAATCGTTGGAATTCCCAAAGTTACACATTCTCGAAGAGCCGTATATTCTTCTTGCTGATCAACGATGATTACAATATCAGGTAACCCCGTCATATATTTGATCCCACCCAGATATGTTTGCAAGTGATATAATTGTCTCTTCAACATTGCTGCATCTCGTTTCGGAAGGCGGTTGAGTCTTCCCTTCTTTTGTTCCGCTCTCAAATCCCTGAACTTATGAAGTCTCGTTTCTGTAGTGGACCAATTCGTTGACATGCCACCGAGCCATTTTTTATTAACATAATGACACCGAGCCCTTATTGCAGCCGATGCTACTGAATCAACTGCTTTATTTTTAGTACCAACTATTAAGAATTGCTTTCCTTTACTTGCTGCATCAAAAACTAAATCACAAGCTTCTGATAAAAAGCGAGCAGTTCTAGTAAGATTTGTAATATGAATACCTTTACGCTTTGCAGAGATGTAAGGTGCCATTCTAGGATTCCATTTCCTAGTACCATGACCAAAATGAACTCCTGCTTCCATCATCTCTTCCAAATTAATGTTCCAATATCTTTTTGTCATTTCTCCCCACGCTTCCCTTTTTTTTAAGAGATGAGATACCCTAAATACTAAATAAAGAATTGTTCCGATGGAACCTTTTACCAGAGATTGGCCGTTGATACACGGGCCAAGCCATAAATTCCTTTCTATTCACTATTATCTTTAGACCAGATAGTTTAAAGTTAAGTTAAAAGGATTAATCCGCTCTTAGGAATCATTAAATCCCGTAAATAATTGTTCTGATGGATCGTGGATATTCTTTGGGATGTAAGAATCAAATAATTCTTTGTGTTGGAACAAAATATCTCTAAACCCCCCTCGGAATAGGTTATTCTTTTTTAGTTCAAAAGGGATATTGCTGTGTTGCCTTGAATGATACACTAATCCTTTGAATCCGGTACCAACAGGTATCATCCCCCCCAGAACAACGTTCTCTTTCAGACCTTTCAACCAATCGATACGACCTCGTAGAGCGGCTTTTGCTAAAACTCGAGCAGTTTCTTGAAAACTCGCCTCGGATATGAAACTTTGAGTATTCAGAGACGCCCTCGTTATTCCCAATAAGACGGCTCTATAACAGATCGCTTCTTCCAAAGCTCGTCCCGTTCGTTCCGCTCGCAACAATCCAATAAGTTCTCCGGGTGAAAAAACATTAGACATTCCATCTTCCGAAACCAAAACTTTTGATGTTATTTGACGCACAATAATCTCGATATGCCTATTGTGGATTTGCACCCCCTGGGATCGATAAACTTTTTGAATCTTATTAACCAAAGAGATACGACTTTGTGCTATGGTTAACTCTGCGCCAATCAAAAACCCCCAAGGAATTCCAAGAATTCTTGTTATACGTTCGTTCCAACCTTCAACCCTTTTTTCTAGGTTCATTGATCTTGAATCAAGCGAGCGCACTTCTAAAACCTGTTCCACTTTTGGAAGACCCTGCGTTATATCACCTGATCTCGATTTTTCATAGATAAATGTAACTAATGTATCTCCTTCAGAAAGGGTTTCACCATAATGTCCATGGACGGTTGCTCCTGGCGTAGCCAAGTAGGGTTTGGCCGATCTTATTACTAAAGAGCCAACACGAATAATTAGAACCTGACCCGCTTTGAGGCGGGGTCCATATTTGGATATACATACATTTTCACAAATAAATTGTCCAAGGTTAATTATTGTCGCTGTCTCTTCACAATAATCGTGCTGGAGAAAAAACCAATTCAAATTTAATGGATTCAAAATGATGTGACTTCCTAGATTGGGATTATAAATTCTCCCAGTTTCGTCCATTAAATAATATTTAAGTCCTTGGAAAGTCTGTTTTAAATTGTCAAGTAGCAAATATTTTTTTACCAAGATCTGATTATGAGTTATTAAATGATAAGAAGAAAAATTCACAAATTTAGGCACAATCCCTAAAGGACCCAATGAATTTCGAATGGAAATTAGGGGATCCCTTTTCATTGATTCTTTTGTTGTCACACTGTCATTATATTTAACACCGTTGAATGGACCCATTCGAGAACAATTAGATGATGACAAAATGATCAAAGGTTGGGATTCCTTATTTCGATTTACCAACGCACGAATAGTTCCTTGATGTTGGGTAAATGCTTGTTGAATCCTTGCCTTGGAATAAAACGAAAATGGATTGAGGTTAGTACGATCTGATCCATTATCCGGGATCCATATTAATCCTGCCCCCCTCCGATCATTTCTTTTTCTGGTATACGAAATAGGGGACTTCACTAAGTCCATTCTTATGAAATAGCGAATCAGGTTGTTTACCCTTACTTCAACAAAAGAAGCATGAACCTCCTCTATAGACGAACCTTTTTTATCTTGGTTCCAATTCAATACTAAACAAGTTCGAACTAATTGAATACTTGTGTGATAAATCCCTCGAATTGGTTTTCCATTTCCATAAAGAATATAATTGACAACTCGAAGTTGCACATTATCTCTTTCCTGCAACAGGTCGTGGGGGAAAAGCGTTGCTAAATTTATCCCGTCCGCTATTTCATATGTGACTACGGGTCGAACCAAAACAAAAAACTTTTTCTTTATAGGTGTGATCCGTTGGACATAGATCCAATTTTTCCATTTTTTTGAATCCGCGGCATTTTTTTTTCCTGTTCCCGGTGGTATTAAGATGCCGCTATGCCAGGATATCTTATCTGTCTCTCCAGGAAAATGGATATCTCCAGAAAAGATTTTCAGTTCAATCCTTTTTTTTTTTCTCTCCACTCGGACTAATCCCCCTACACGGCTTCTTATATTTAAGGTGATTCGTGTATCGATTCCAATAATACTATTATTCCGTACCATTATGGAAGAAGATCCGGATAAGATATGCACTTCCTCAGGAATGAAAAAAAAGCGATCTACTTTCTTTTGGTATTTTTGCCTAAATTCTTTTGCTCTTCGATACTCAAAAAAATCCTCTTTCTTTACAATAGAATGCATCTCTAGAGTCTCATATTTAGTAATTCCCGAACTGTTTCTTCTGTATCGGGGATCATCGAAATAAGCAAGAATACTATTTCTACGGAAAATACCATTTATGGGTATTTCAATTGAGATACCTGAACGGGGTATTCGTTCTTTATCTCGTTCTTGATTAGATTGAAAGGGAATGATTAATCTATTTCTTCGCCTCTTTGCCAATAAATAAGAATTCTCGTGGAGAATGGGAGGATATATGAAATTACAATGACCGTTGCATATGATTCGATCAGGCCCGGAATAATCAAGAACCCGCTGCCCACTTGTACCAGAAGACTCCGAACTCAAAAATTTATGTTTCACTTGATCATTAGTCACTGAGAGGCTAGGCATATATCTTCGTTTAGCAAAAAGAGAATGAACATTCGTTTGATCTTGATCCTTGCCGAGTGAAAAAGGAACTATACTGGATCTGCACAACCCCCCCGACAATATCCATAAATGACTTGTTTTTGGTAAAAGATGAACATTACCATATGTATATTCGGGTGCATGATAGACATCGGTACTCCAATGCATTTCCCCCTCTAAGTCAGAATAAATATGTTTTCGAACCCTCTCTTTAAAATTTAAGGTGGATGTTCCCGCGCGAATCTCGGCAATTACTTGTTCTGATTCTACATATTGATCGTTTTGAACTAAAATAAAACTTTTTGGCGGAATATTCACATTATGTCGAATATCCTGACTCTCAATAGTTACAAACAGGTCTATATAACATAGAAAAGCAGGATGTCCATGACGTGTACGTGTGGGATGAACCAAATCTTCATTGAATTTTATTTTTCCGTTAGAAGGAGCTCGTACATGTTCTGCAGTACCGCCCGTGAAGACTCCACCGGTATGAAAAGTTCTTAATGTTAGCTGGGTCCCCGGTTCCCCAATAGATTGACCCGCAATAATACCTACTGCTTCTCCCAATTCGACCAGATCACCATGAGTGGAACTCCGACCATAACATAATCGGCAGATCCAAGATGTACTCCTGCAAGTAAAGGGGGTTCTAATATATATTGGTTGTGCTCGAAAAGTTATGAATCGGTTGACAAGTCCAATACCTATATCTTGATTTCGAATGGCAATGCAACGCGAACCCATATATATATCGTCTGCTAATACACGACCAATTAATGTTTGGATAAAAATACGTTCTGTCATCATCCCATTTCGAGGACTCACAGAAATACCGCGGATGGTGCCACAATCTGTTCTCCGTACAACAATGTGTTGAACTACTTCAACAAGTCTCCGCGTGAGGTATCCAGCATCTGAAGTTCGTACAGCAGTATCCACAACCCCCTTGCGGGCTCCGTAACAGGAAATTATATATTCCGTTAAAGAGAGCCCTTCGCGTAAATTGCTTTGAATGGGTAAATCAATCATTTGTCCTTGGGGATCCGACATTAATCCTCTCATACCTACTAATTGGTGTACTTGAGATGCATTTCCCCTAGCTCCTGAAAAAGACATTATATGGACTGGATTTAAAGGGTCAGTCATCCTGAAATTAGGATTCATTTCTTGTCGCAAATATTCACTTGTAGCATACCATATCTCAATGGATTGACGTAATTTTTCTACCGCGTGTACATTTCCATAATGGTGGTGTTTTTCCAAAATCAAACTTTGTTGTTCCGCATCTTGGACTAGCCATCCCTTAGAAGGTATTGTTAAAAGATCATCAATTCCTAATGAAATGGATGTAGCAGTGGCTTGATGGAAACCAAGAGTCTTTACTTGATCCAGGATGTGCGATGTATATGCCATTCCAAAGTGATCTATTAATCTGCTAATAAGTCGTTTTATGGCAGTTCCATCTATCGCTTTATTGTGAAAGACCAGATCGGCCCTTTCTGCCATAAGTACCTCCATATTCCGCTGAGTAGGATTCGACAATAGGTTTGAGTCAGTGATTCGAAGACTTCCTTTCCTCGATCTTGCGTCGTGTAGACATTCAGGAATTATGATACTAGTGGACTCGAAGAGACCCGAATTCCCGCGGGTATCATATAATTACTTAACTTAGGTACCATAGGCAGAGGCCCGACAAAACCCTTGTATGGCTTCTTCAATTTCTCGATAAAACGAAATATGGCCAACGGTGGTTCGAATGTATATACAAAGAGTTTCCTTTTTTACACTTCTGACTATTAAATAGTGTCCATAAATCTCATGATAGGTTCCAAAAGAGTCATATTGAACTTCGATGGGAACTTCTCTCGATCCACTGACGCGTTGATCTAGTCGCCACCGGAGCCACAAAGGACTATCTAAATTTATTCGTTTCTGCCGATAAGCTCCAAGTGCATCATAGGAACTACAAAAATAGGGTTCTTTTTCTTTTGTATATTTATAGTTATTATCGTCAATTTTTTCGTTTTTATAGTTTAGGTGATTACATGGATTATACCTATTTGCACAAATACCTCGACGATTTCCAATCGTTAATACATAGAGTCCCATAAGCATATCTTGAGTTGGTATGGAAATGGGATCCCCAATAGCTGGAGACAAGAGATTCATATGAGAAAACATAAGTAAGCGAGCCTCCGCTTGAGCCTCCAAAGATAAAGGTACATGAACAGCCATTTGATCCCCATCAAAGTCTGCATTGAACCCCTTACGAACTAATGGATGTAAACAAATAGCACGTCCTTCCACTAAAATGGGTTGGAATGCCTGTATGCCTAATCTGTGCAGAGTGGGTGCTCTATTCAGCAATACAGGATGCCCTTGCATAACTTCTTGAAGTATTTCCCATACAATAGGTTCTTTTTCCCTTATTTTACTTTTAGCAACTCCTATGTTTGAAGCAACCTGCTGTCTGATTAGACCACGAATTACAAATGTCTGGAAAAGCTCTATTGCTATTTCGCGAGGTAATCCACATCGATGTAATGAAAGCGAAGGGCCCACGACAATTACGGAACGCCCCGAATAATCGACACGTTTACCAAGCAAAGTCTCGCGAAATCTTCCTTCTTTGCCTTCAATTACATCTGAAAAAGACTTATAAACTTTATTATGACCATCCCTCATTGGTTGTCCGCGGATCCCATTATCAAGAAGTGTATCCACGGCCTCTTGCACTAATTTTTCTTGACACATTACTAACTCCCCTGGCGTAGATCTACTTGTTGTTAATAGGTCGGTAAGAGTATTGTTCCGATAGATAACTCTTCTATAGAGTTCATTAATATCCGAACTCATCAGTTTACCCCCATCTATTTGAATGATCGGTCTCAATTCGGGGGGAAGGACTGGTAGTAGGCACAAAACCATCCATTCTGCTTCCACATTTGTTCGAATAAAATGCTTAGCTAATTCCATGCGTCTAACCAAAAAATCCTTTCTTCTTCCTATTTTTCTATCTTCCCATTCATTACCCGTGGGCCCTTCTTCCCCTAATTCTTTCCATTCTACCAATGAACAATCTGTAATAAGTCGCAAATCCAGATCGGCTAATTGTTCTCTGATAGCACTTGCTCCAGTAGAGATTTCTCGATTTCGAAATGTATCGAAGCCTTGAGTAGTAAAAAAAAGTGGGATGCTGTATTTCCAAGATTGGATTTCATATTCGAATGAACCTCGTAATCGTAAGAAAGTAGGTTTTTTAGCTACGGTCCTAGCAAAAGAAAAATTGGGATAGGTTCCTTATAGTATAGGATTTCCCCCCTTAAAAATCGGACGCGAGGGTTTCCTCTCATCCGGCTCAAGTAGTTACATCAAATAAGGGGTTCTCGTTTAAAATTTTTTTTTAGAAAACCCCCAACGATCTACTCCTTACTCAAGTTCCCAATCAGGACCAACCAACATTTCAATGAAATGAAATGTGAAATTCTTGAGTAGTCTACCTCCCTTCGAATACCAAATCCCTTTTAAAAGAATACCTTGGAACTCATAAGGGATTTACTTGTCTATGTATCATTCCATTCGATCTTTTAGGCCCCTACTTAACCTCGACGGTTATGACATGATGCCCTTAAAGCCTATACGCGATGAATAGGCCCTTGTAACCATGTCATATTTTCTTACTAGAACATAATTTCTTTCTAAAACAAATGGAATGGCTAATTCCACGAAAGAAGTCTTTTTCACGAGGTACA
>JAJJMC010015410.1:127720-150148 GCA_023531435.1 Papaver californicum | reverse complement strand
TGGTGGTGATGGGTAGACATATTTAGGAGCAACGTAAGCTGGTAAAGGTGGAGACTTGTAGTAGTAGGTTGGTGGTGGTGGAGAAGCATATTTATATTCATGTTTAGGCTTGTATTCATGTTTAGGAGTGACGTAAACCGGTGGTGGTGGTGATGAGTAGACATACTTTGGAGCAACGTAAAACGGTGGAGGTGGTGATGGGTATACATATTTGGGAGCAACATAAACTGGTGGTGGTGGAGAAGCATATTTATACTCATGTTTAGGCTCGTATTCATGTTTAGGAAGATATACCTCGGCAGTAACCTCCACAACTGGTTTCTTGTAGGGAGTTTCTTTGTAGTAGTTGGGTGTATACGGCTCGTACTCAGCTAGCGCAACATTGATTAGAACAAATAAGGTTAAAACATAAACCAGAGAAGCTGATATCCTAATTGCCATGTTGATTAGTGAAGAAGGAAAGGAAGAAAGAAAGAAAGAATACCTAACAAGATGTTGTTTGTAGAGATTATCATAAACCCATTTATATACCGGAACAGTTGCTTACATTTTCCTCCTCTGTCAACAATACATGCCCACTAGGGAGGCACGTTAATCAGTGGTGTAGCACTAACTCCATGTATAACACAAGTCGAGGCACGCACGATCTTTGGGTGATCAATCAATGATTGAATATGGACACTTTCTTCTAAGCGTTGGGATGTTTGCGTTGGGATGTTTACACTTGCATGGGCGGAGGCACATGAATGGGTGGATATGCAGTTGTCCACCAGCCCAATTTGAAATATTATCGCCAATTTTTAGCTATTTTATTTTTGCCATTTACACCCCTTAAATATGTGCCTATCGGTACTTTGTCTATGCATTTCACAAAACCAGGCTCCAACCCTAGATGTTTGTCAACTGTATATCATCCAGACTTGCCAAACACAGTAAGATGCAAATAATATTCGCACCTAGTAACTTCATCTGTATACAACAATGACATTATTAATTCATAAGATTTTTAGTGTCCGGTAAACATCAAATGTCTTAAAACATCAAAAATAAGGATTTGTAACATTACAAGTTGTTTATAGGTAACACCACCCTGACCACAGTAGTGATTAAGCATCACCAAGATAAGTAACGAGAAAAATGCAGGGCATACCCGCACAGTACGGTACATGGTCAATTTGGACCCATGGTCGATGAAAACTTTGATGGCTATGCAGAAAGCCTCTCTCCATGAAAATTGAAGCAAGAAAATTAGGAACAACTCCTCAGAATACTCAGCAACACCCAAAATTTCCTAGTATTTTTTAGGGCGATCCAAAAAAAAATTTGGGACGACTTATTTATACCCATACAATAGATGTGGTTATGAGAAGTCCTAATGGTAGGTAAAAATATCTATATACCCTTTCACTAATAAAAATGTAAAACCTAAACTCATTTCATTTAATTCTAACTCTTCTTCTTCTCTTCCTATTTACTACCGATTGTGAGAAAAATCTAACTCTTCTTCTTCTCTTCCTATTGACTACTGATTGTGAGAAAAAAAATTCCTCGTGAAATTTTCAAAACCAATTCATTGTATCGTCGTTAATCGACGTACCAAATCATCATCGATATTTCGATATAAAGATGGCTTGAAATAAAAATACAAGTCGTCAATCTGATAATAGTAACCATCCAAATTTTGATGAGAGATTAAGAAACAAAGAGATTGTTGAAGAACATAGTGAAGAACACGAAGATGATGATCTAGATACGGAATGATTCTGATAATTGGACTCTCCAGCAGTGTATGATGGCCCCAATTAGGTAAGGGTATACCACTATTTGGGTTTACTTTGCTTCAATTGATTGAAATCGTCACTATAGTTTCTAGGGTTTTCGGTTTTTACCCAGAATCAGTAGTTTCGTATAGGTTTTAACTTCCAATTATGACAGAATTCATCATTCCTCAAGAACATCGACTTTAATCGGTAGTTAGATTTAGTCATTAACTACCGATTAGGTCTCGTTATCTTCTTTCTGTACCAAAATTTAGGCTTAGTCGGTAGTTAACTTTTTTATCTAACTACCGATTATACTAGATGGTTTCAATGTAGAGGAATATAGTTTTGAATCAATCGGAAGATATTTAGTAGTTGTTAAATCCCGATTATGAAACATTCCTCAAGAACATCGACTTTAGTCGGTAGTTAAATTTAGTCATTAACTATCGATTTTCTTTCTGCACTAAAATTAGGCTTAATCGATATTTAATTTTTTTTTATCTAACTACCGATTATATTAGATGGTTTCATATAGAAGAATATAGTTTTGAATCAATCGGTAGATATGTAGTAGATGTTAACTTCCGATTAAAACATTTTGAAACTGAAAAAATATTAGGGCTACATCATAATCGGTAGTTATGTGTGATTATTGTCTCTCGATTGTATTTTCCTTAAAACCTTTGATTTCTGTCCCTGGTGCTCGTCGTGCTCGTACTAAAACCAAAAAATATAGAAATTAGATTGTGGTTTTCTTGTTAGAGAATATCATTTTCAATTGATTTGCAAGAAACTTATTTCGGATTATAAGTTCTAACATCATTTTCGTACTTAAAGCCAATGTCGTTTTTAAGGTTTTTTTCGGATTATAAGTTCTAACATTATGTTTAATGTTAATGAATGGTTTGCTTTATGGATGATGAATGGATTTTAGGTTCTTTTTGTGAATTATTGATTGATTTGCAAGAGACTCATACTTCATAAGTAACTTTATTGAAATTTTACATTACAATCGGTAGATAAGTGGTATGCATCACCTACCGATTAAGCTTTTTGATCCACAATTGGATGATAATTATTTATCGATTACACCTGCTGATCCTAAATCGGGTGATAATTATCTAACGATTACACCTGCTGATGGAACTGCTTGCTTTCTGTACATATTTTACATTATAATCGGTAGTAAATACATTTTCTTAGACTACCGATTATGGAGTATGAAATTTTGGAAATTTTATAAATTTTCAATTTTGAATTTGGGGAAAAATCTACAATCGGTAGTAAATACATTTTCTTAGACTACCGATTATACTTGGTGAAGTACAATCGGGTGTTAATTATGTACATATTAAGCTGATGGAACTGATTGGTTTCTGGACACATTTTACATTACAATCGGTAGTAAATACATTTTCTTAGACTGTCGATCATGGAATATGAAAAATTTCGAAATTTGATAAGTTTTTCAATTTAAAATTTGGGGCAACATCTATAATCGGTAATAAATAAAGTTTCATAGAATACCGATTGTATAAATCGGAAGGTAATGGTAATCCTGATACTTCCGATTGTTTATATTCGTATGAACTTAGTGTACATATTTTTTGTATACTCTTGTTACACCAGGCCTCAACAACTTTTTTTTCTTTTGAAAAAAAGAGTCGTTGGGACTCTAATCTATATAAGGAGGGTGACCTCTTCTCATTTATGCACCTCCAATACATTTTAACGATCCCAACGCTCCACGTTGGACTCGTATTGCTTCAACCACTTCTTGTAATGGTTAGTTGGGAAGTAATCCGACCACCTACTCAATGGAGGTAATGGACAATCTTCCGTTAACCTTAAACTGATAAAATGATTGCTATTAACCCATGCCATAATGATTCGTATATCCTTGAACGACTCATCACAAACCGTTCTTGTGGGTGTAAACGTAACACTCACTCCTAAGGAAGGAGGATAAAAATAATGTACCACGCAGTTCAAAACATCTGCTAAAAGATACCCACATTTCGGTATTACTATCCAATACTTGGACCCGGATGTCTTCAATCCCTTTCGGCATTTTACACGATAATATAACTCTTTGAACTCTTGTTCTCTAACATGTCTATCTCCTTATCTCATCATTTCAATATAGAATTCCTTATCTTCCAATAGTTGGGTGGCCATCTTATTTCATTAATATTGACATTGGGTGATATTCTCGGTAACCGCCTCACTAAAGTCTCTTATTTGTTTCGAAGCAACGTGAAAACCATAGTTGACATCCCCATCGACATCGTCGGTGGACAAAACAAATAGTATAATGAGTAGAGGGAGTTGTTCCAAATACTCATCGTATATTGTATATGTACCTCGATTTGGTCTTCCGTGCATATGTTGGGTTTGACATGCTTGAGAAGGAATCGTAAAGACCTTAGGTTTGACTTGTCGTGAGCTTGGTCCAGCTTGATCCTTCCTTGGACGACCCCTGATCCGTAGAGCCGACGAATTTTGATACTCAGCTTCAGTATGCTCATGCCTAGAAAGTTCTCATTGACTAGATAATCATTCCTTCAACTATTTTCTTTGAATTGACCTTGCCTTTTCGGTATTGGGCCTACCCATCGCGTTTCCTTTCATTAGTTCTTCAACAACCTTTAGACAGGGGTGAAGGGCTTCCTCTAACTGGTGCATGAATATTTGCTTTTGTGTCCCATTTGACGTAGAGTAACGCTCGAGTATTCGTGCAAACATTTTCGTCTCTACAAACGACGCACCATCGACCACTGGGGTGTTTGGAGTGAAAGATAATTGCTTCCAAAAGGATAAATATCATTAATGTCAATCACTTCAACATACCTACCAATTATGTGAAGACACGGGAGTCCAATACCTATCATTGTCTTGCAATTGTAAACCGAAGTCTTATCATCGTGATCTGTATACAACTCCAATTGTTGTATCATGTAATTTATTTCCCACCAAGAAACTTTGTAAACTATACCCCTTAGAAGATTTTTATGTTTTAAATGTGTCAACGGGAATCTATGCTGATTTTTTTCCATTGAACAGTAAATCTTAGTGAGGTCACGATTGGTGAACTCATAGATTGCTTCTTGGGCCGACACAACCCCATTTTGACTACCGACTAGTATTTTCTTTAATCGTCCATTGGACCCCTCTGCAATGCTTGTTGTCTTGTTCTTGAAGTTCTGATATTCATATGTCCATGCAAACACAAACTTATCTTTATGCAGTCCCAATCATTGTGTTTTGCAATACTTAACTGGTTTGGGATAGTTCTTGCCCCATTCATCCTCAAAGTTCTTCAAGTTGTATTCATAAACTTCCTCCGCCATCGGCCAAACTAGCTTATCATATGCTTTTTGAAATAAAGACCACTTTATTCCATCCTCGACCCACTTTTCATCAGCTAACCTTTTCTCTTCTTCTCATTCTTCCACGGTTAGTATACTAATACGTTCATCCTCTTCCTTCGACCTCTTGGTACCTTTCTTCGTTTTTTAGTTTGGATATGATGTCTGCAATTGGATTTGATGTTGCATTGAATGTGCCATGTACAAAGCAAATTCTAGGCTTTCGGAAACACTACCTTTATTGCATTCATCAAGGTTGATCGTTATCCGTTACGATAACCCTTGGAAAATGCTCGCCATTATAAATCGACCTCAATGTTTGCAACATCCAAATGAAACTCACTTCGTTCTCAGCATCCATTAAACCCCACGCCACCGTAAATGTGCATTTGTCCGAAGTGTGGCAAGCAATGTTTAACAACGGCATGTTGTACTTGTTTTCTTGTAAGTAGCATCTATCAACAAAATTTGATGAAAGCATTGATCCAAATGGATCATCTTCGGATATGCCAAGAAAATACGAATCACTTTACCATCCCTTTCTTCTTTTCTCAACGTGTAATTGTGTTTCTCAGCTAACCACTCTGATTGTTGCATAACCATTCGATCATCCCATTCCGTGCTTTTGATCATTGCTAGCGCCTACTTAATCGTAGACAATTAAGACAAGTTGTTGAGGTCGTTCGCCTTTATCTTAGATAAGATTGCACTCGCTTTCATTACGTTCCTCATAGACTTCACGGTCTCCATTTCATTTGGTTTTAACTTGGCAACCATTACGTGCCCAACAAGACTTTATGGATCTTCGTGGTTGTGATGATCATTAACAATTCTAAACATTTTATATACTTTACCTTCCTTACCGCCGGGATTACTGAAGATAATCTTAATTGGCATCTAATCTTCTTTGAATTACCTCGGTATTTCCTCTTTGTTTTCTTTGCGTATTTACGATCCTTTCCCACGTAACTATTTTGCTCACCACCTCTCTCACAAAATCATTTTAAATCAATCAATCCTGACACAATTGTTTTGAACTACAATGCACATCTTCTTTTTTACCTTGTTGATAAGTCATTCAATGGACACAAGTAGTTTGAGGATAACATCGATAAGAACTCAAAATGAAAATCTAGAAAGAGGAAATTATAATAAAGTAAAACTAGAAGTACAGACTAATGATTCTACAATTACATAAACCATCTGCAAGCACACATTGATGTGTATACATCGAGCACAGAGGTTGACATTAAAACTGACTTAGGCTCACCATCCAAATTGTTCAAGTGCAAGCAGAGGAGTAATTTGAGAGGCGAGAGAGAGAGAGAAGGTCGAGAGATGAACATCAACACTTCTTTACTCTTCTGCTTCACCGCCAGCCCCTTTTAGATGCAAGTGCTTCTCCCTCCTCTGGAAATCCGTTAATCCTTTACCGCTGCCAGTTACACCAACCTTTCCCTTTGGATCTTCTGGTGACTTGAAAATGCTTTCACGTTTGCGGCCAGTAAAGAAACCGGTCTGGAAATATCATAAAAATTATAAACATCATAAGTTCTTATATAAATCAAATACGAATTTTTTGTTTTTGTCTACAGGTAAGCTTTAGAGAAAGACTATACTCATCATATAGTTAAAGAATTATTCAGATTACAGGATGACAGGATAGACCCTTGGACATCCCACAGCTAAATGATTAATAATTTTAGCTCACATAGATGTCAAAGGGGGTACAACCTAACTTTTTTGAGTCATTATACTGCTTACATTCTGATCATATGACCAGTTTCTTAACACTACATAACTTAACCAATAAAATTTGGTAAAGATAATGAATAAAAAGTAATCATGGGAAAAAAACCTCCAAGATATCTATGGCAGAGTTGTGTATTTGATGGGACCCAAGAAATCACATGCAACACTACAAGTCCATTATGTTTTTATCGCAAAATCAATGCAGGTGAAAAAGATACTTGGGGGCCTAACCTTTTTAGCCTGCCCTTTAGTTGTCTGAAATTGCTGCCAAGCATTCTGGCGCTTATTCTGTGTGACTTCAAGCTGCTCAAACCTAACCTTTGACTTGAAAGCATGTATCTTCTTCCGCTTAGCAGCTTTCTGCAAAAAAAAAAAATTATATCCACTAATTAAAATTAAGAGAAAAATCAAAACAAGGACAGCAGAATGTAGAATGCAAATGGCACCTTCTCAGCTACCCATATATTCAGATATGAAAAATATATTGCGCATGGAGAAATTTTTTATCAGAAGCCTTTCCCTAGATGTCAAGACAATAGATTAAAATGACCAGAGCACTAAATTTAAAGTAAATGTATGTAACAAAAAGTTCTTACCACATCTTCAGAGTCATCAGGGTCTACTTTCAGTTTTGCTGGTAGGGTCTTTGATTGGTAGTCCACAGCAGCTGCTTGTGCAATCTTCCTTTTGATGGCTTGCTTTGTAGCTTCAGCTTCTTTTTCAGCTTCAACCAAAGCATTGACAACCCCTTCTTGGATTGACTTAACATTGTCAGGATCCACCTATTCACACCAATGAATGTCAGGAATATATCTCAGCAATGATTAACTTAGGAAGAAAGATCATAACAAAGAATATCGAAAGGACAGAGAACATAAACATCTGGAATACAATATTTTATCATAAACCATTTAAAGAGAAACATCCTTCAGATTGCTGTGGCTAATACCAAATGTTGAAGGGATATGTAGCAGATATCCTTCAAATCTACATGAATATACTACCCACACACACACACACAGACACACAAGTGGGTCATCAGGGGATGTGTCCACGGATAGAAAGAGGAGGTCAAGGAGGCAGAACCTCACAGGAAATCTGCAGCAGGATTCAGGGATTTTTATTATGTCAACTACTGGTAACGTAGTATACCAAATAAGGACACCTAGAATACCATCTGGGCTCTTAAAACAAGAAACCACTGGCTTGCATTCACATGAAACACTAATGGTCTTCTTCACCTTTCCCTTAGTCTGTGATATTGGGTTAGGAGTTTAGGCCAGTTGAAAAGCATACAAAAGTAAACAAGCAGTCAAAGCTTGCTTCTCTAGGCTTGCAATATCATCAGATTATGGTACTAAAAGCTACTTCGGAAGGATTAACTTCCCAGCTCAAAGCCAGATAGATTAATAGTAAATTAGCTAGAACATCTAGTTTGTGGGTTCCGTGTATCTTTTCGAGTAAGTTGTTGCCGGTTTCTTTTCTATTAGAATATTTCAAAAATAGATCAATCATATTTCTGATAATTTAGGGGCGGGATTATGGATATGTATTACTACACTAAGCAGATGAAAATTGCTCAATACTACAGTTACCTTAAATTTTAGTTAAAAAATCTATAAGAAATAAAGAATTCTTCATTAAAGTGTCTTCTACTTCTCCTAATTGTAGAGTGCGATAATTATATTTTGGTTTTCTAGATAACCACACATTATCCAAAATCCAATTTTGTCTACCTCAGTCTACTCTTCCTGTTTGCTAATGAAGTCCATTACTCCATTTTAGCATCTAATGGGAAAGCATACTTTTTTCAGTAAAACAGTACAATACATGGGTAGAGCCAGATAAACCATACCTCTTCTCTGTTACCCCATCCCTCGAAATGAACGTAGTACCCATTTGGAGTCAAAGCTTCGACTGTTGCGTCATACCTGAAGATTCAACTAATCAAACACACAGAAAGGAAGAAAATGTAAAACAAATTAAAGAAATAATTAGAAAGATGAACAGTTTGAATTTCTTTAAGTAGTACATACCATTCTCCATCTTCACTCCAAACAGCCTGTACTTTTGTGCCAACAGAAAACTTTTGAAATGAGTCGGACAGGTGGTTTGATGCCTAAGTACACAAAAGAGTGCAATAAACATCAGTAGAGAATAAAAGGGTATATAGCTGAAACATTACTTTAAGGACTGACAAGCTCTGAAATACAGCTAAGAAGAAATTCTAACTACCCACTTTTATTTACTTTTTATTTACTTCTTAGATATAATCAATATTAGATTAAATGTTATTAGAGCCAACAAAATAGGAACTAGAATAAAGTGAAAAGACAAAAGGTAAGAAAAGAAAAACAAGAAAATCAATAACATATGGTGAGGTAATTCTACAACTTATGAAGCTTTGTTGAACTCCATGTTAGCAAAGTATTTAGGATCCCATTCAACAATGTTTAACAGCGGGTTATACCCTCTATACTCTGTATACAGTTTCTTAACATTTTATCAAAGCATTCAAATTTCCAAATTGTTTTTCGCTTTAAGCAGATACAAATCTCTAATGCCACGAGGATCCACGAAGATTAAAGAACAACTTAACAAGTAAAAGCTACCTGTGTATAATCGGAAGTCCCTTCAGAATGGGGCAAACTGGGAGAAGCACCAGCATTGGCCCCACTATCAAGCCCAGTAAATTCACTTTGCTTCGCAGTTGCCAGGAGTTCCTCTGTCAGCGCAATTACCTGCATTACCAAATGTCTTGCAAACGTAAATCAAAAGCGTACTATTTGAAAAAATCAAGCATTTCGTTGAATAAACCCCAATTTATATAAATTTCAAACTTATAATCTCAGCATGAATATCCGAATCTCGTGGAAGCAAGCAGGCAGACCATCACGACACATAGCACACCTGCACAGGAACCAAGATACGAGTGATGGGCATCCATGATTGTTCTAGATATTAAGTCTTCTTCTTATTTTAACTGTCTCTACAGCTTCCATTCCGGACTAAATGACCAATCTTTTAATATAAGGCTATAAGCACTATCCTCACCTTTTTCAGATATAAACAAAAACAAATACCACCACGGATATTCCTCAGCCATTATGCAGCCAAATCATGCTGCCCTGCTCGAAGACATAATAATTTCTTGAAACAGAGAAGAAGGGAGGAAAAAACAAAATTAAAGGGAATACATCACGAGAGTGTAGGTCACTTGCCCTAATAGGTGGTTTCCTAGAAGACCTGTGGCTAAGAAGATCTGAATTTCTAAATGAGCATCTCATCTCATCTCATATACCAGAAACAGATGTCACATAAACTATAGTGTCGAAATTCTCTTATTGGACTCCAGAACTCAAAAACGATAGGTCAGAAAAGCAACAACGAAGAAAAAGAGAGACAGAAGGTTCAACGGATCTACTAAATTAACATTGACACAACTCACCTCTTGAAGCTCCTTTTCCATGTCTGCATATTCAGAATTCCCAGGGTCGTCCACCAACAGCGCTCGAACCTTTCACATAAAAAGAAAAATAATTCTAATTAATTCAGACACCACAATTGAAATACAGATAGTTAAGCTATTACCAAATAAGTCTACTTTAGAAACACACTAAAAATACACCAAAGATTGTGATTCTCTTTTTTCCCCAATCAACGTACTTTCCTTATCCTCATAATAATGGAAACTGGTTTTCATCCGACAAAACAACTTAATCCTCATAACAAGATTATATTCATATTCATATTCATCTTTTATCACCCATTGAATCATAACAAAACGATGCTAACAACCGAACTTGTTTCAGTATATAATCTATTATCAAACTTTAGACTAGTTGTTCCCCAAAATTTCAATTGTTTTAAAATTGAACACACGGGGTCTCTTTAACACACCATCAAAGTTGGTAAATTGCTGAAAGTTACTTAATTCTTTTACTTTTGAACACTAAAGGGTCTCTCTAAGAACTCTTAACACAGCATCAACAAATGGTCTATTCATTGTAGAAAACAAAACCCCACTAATTAATATGTTTCTTTCAAGGTAAAAGTTGGAGTTTTTCCCCAATTAACAACTACATGATTCTCTAGTAATCTAAAACCCAACAAGTAAACCCTAATTTTCCAAGAAAATACGACGAAATTGAAAAGAGGGATTAATGTATGAACCTGTTGGAGCTGTTCCTTATAAGTAGAAAGATTGGAACCGAGTTCATCAATGCTTAATTCTTCTTCCCCTTCCATTCTTTCTTGTTTCTCTGTTTTGTTTTTGTGATGCTGGTTTTAAGAGATTTTATTTTGATTTATAGAAGAAATGATTTTTGGATTCGCGGAATTCCCCTCTTTCCAAATACTAGCATATAAAGGTAGCCAGTCTGTCTGCCCTGGTGCGCTGTAATATTCTTATCACGATGGTTAAGGGCTACCCAATTGTGATGATCTTTTGATACAGCCTAGCCACTAGTCAGACCCAGTCAGCTACCCATTTGTGATGATCTCGTATTGTTTCAAAATATTTCCTTGTGAGATTTTAAGGGCAGGAACATTTTATGATCACTTGGCTCCAAAAACTTTACCAGTTGTCTTGTTACATCCATTTCCTTCTAATATTTCTTTTCTTCTTTTTCCTATGAATAGTGAATACACCCTTCTGCTTGGGCTGTCAACTTGTATCTGGAAGCTGCCAATTTCAAGCATTAAACCCCATTCAGTTGTATTCGCAAAGATCGTCAATGCGAGGTCTGTGTATTTGGTATTCTAAGTCACAGGAAGCTGGATCAGTAACAAAGGGAGGAAGTAAGAAGTTCAGATGATTCACATAGTTGTTTTTGAATTGGTATCTTCTGCTGGAAAGTGCAGTCTATGGAATTAGTTGCAGCCCAAAATTTTGGTGTTTGATATTGAGCCTGGAACGACATGGTCTCTAACATTGTTTGTTTATTTGTTTTCTGAAAATTTAGTCATATTTTCAAGTACCTGAATTAGTAGGACATTCATCTAATTCTTCATGAATTCATGATCGGAAGTATTTTTGTTGGAGTTCTTCCTTAGTAAAACTTTTTGCTGCTACCTCGTCTGCACAAAATTAAAACTTAAAATGCGATAGGGCGTGCTGAAAACAAATCTGATCAAGTGAATTTGAAATTCCTTGTCAGCAGTAATAATCCATCAGACATGTTCTCTGCTTATGCGTTAAGGCACTATCAACTATCCAATAGGTGTGAATTTTGTAGGCGTGTCTGTTTCTATATATTTCCAAAATGGCATTTTCTTTTGACCCAATTCGAGTTTCATTTCTTCTGATTGTCTTCGGGTTACAAAAAGGAATCAAGGAAATATGATAAGAGAGCCTAGTAACATATTAACTGCAATGTTCTCCCTTGTTTTTAGGTTCAAATTCTTTACTGAACACCAAGCAAATTGGTGGAATCGTTAAATCCACTGGTAACCTTAAATTAAGAAGCTCATTGTAAGAAACTCCCATGAACCTTTTATCCACGTCTAAAGCCGTCGGAAGCAGTTTTATTTTGACTTCTTTCTTCAGATAAACATAAAAACAACACCAACTATGTTGATAGTGGTGAGCACACGATCTTCTTAAATAAAAGGCAAACAAACTGCTCCCTTGAGTCTTGTAATACCAGACCTTACGGCCATAAACAGCCTAGCTAAGTACTATTTATCTAACTACCAGACACTTAAGAATTTATTAACTGCATCTTCCCTTGAGCTAGGAATCAGCTGGCTAGTATCTAAATAATTAGTCCGATTGCATAACGTCGTTACCATTTTCTTTTACTCATTTGAACTTACTAGAAATTTTTCTTAGGAATGACATGTAGCACATAGATAGCACCAGACTTAGGCAGACAATCAGATAGTTGTACAAACAAAAAAACATTCAGAATCAGATAGAAACTTCTAACCACAAGACTCAAATGCTGAGCAAAAAGTACTGGAATCCAAAATGCTTAGATTTCATACAGACAAGTTTGAGACTCGAATTAACACACAAGGCGTAAGGACTGGACTTATCTGCCTCTAATAACCCAACAGCATCATAAGCAAGAACTGAATGTTTTAGTTAGTTTTGGTAGGGGTGCGCCAGGCCTTTGCAGTAGTGCAACGCAAAAGCGACGCATGAGAACCCCAGTAGCAAGCTACTGTGATGGGAACTCCCCCATGAAAAAAATAAATTTAATATCGTGTGAGCCGATGGCTCACATATCAGATATTAAACTGATAAGAACAGATACTACACTTGATCTTAGCCAAAAGGCCGAGAAAGGTATGCTTCATTTAGTCTCACAATTCAGTTTCTATAGGTCACAGTAATCACAATGGCTTACGGCTTAACCGATGTGGGACAAAAGCTAAAACTCTAAAGCATTAGAATTCACAAAGATCCTGTGGACACTTTAGTTGAATGAGAATAATGGTTACCAAATGTACAACACCATTTCATTACAGAGATAGTTTTAATACAAATATGCACTGTACATGAGCTGCCAAATTTCAGAATGACATGAAGTCATATGGCTACACGAACGAAATGCATCCATATAGTAACAGTAGATATACTGTCAACAGTTACCATGATTTATCCTTAAAACTTGAAAACGCTGAAGAAGATACCAAGTTAGGAGAGTTCGTAATTGGCCAGCCAAATGCAATGGGACTTCTTACAACATGTTCTCCTCCTCCATCATACCATTCTATTGACCCAAACGCTTCTTTGGTATCATGAGGAGCGGTTGGTTTCGACTCGAATGTGATTCCATAAGGCAAACTAGTCTTATCCTTACTAAACACAAGTTTGGTTGGTGAAACACTGATATCAACATATGATGTTCTACCTCTAATCTTGGCATTGTAAACAGCATCCACTGAATTTCCAACATTCTTAACCACTCTTTTATACTTAACACTAACTTCGGAACAATCAGTTCTGGTAGTGTATATGCTAGAGGAATGAAGTGTGAAAAATTTAAAAAAGTTACCTTGGAGAATTCATTACATAAGGATTTTGATGGAAATGGGAAAGGCTGGTAAGAAAAAATAAAGCTACTGGTGGAAGGATATCGGTCGCTAGACTTACACGGACTAGTTCAAAGATTAGACATTATAATTCTAGAATTCGCGTTAATGACTGCTATCGAGAAAATAATCCTTGAGAGTTTGAAAGTTGGTTCACTGAGATTCAGATAACATCTTCTATCCAAAAATTATAAATTCATACATGTTGCTGGGATGATAAATATATGTTAAAGCATCTCCACTAGCCAGTATTATTATTTAGTATCGCTTCAAATTATAGCGGATCCAATGGTGAATCTCAAGCAAATAATTTTTCTAGGCTAAAAGTCCCGGTTTACCAAATTGTCACAGACAGAGTACCAAGAACTTGAAGCAACACGAATACATAACTGATTTCAAAAAAATCAGTAGATCAACATGAACTTAGGTATTTAAAAAATCATGAAAACTACCGATTCAGGGTTTCTGGACCATAATTCAATCGAAATATCTAACCTTCTTAAGTCTCTTATATCTAAGTACAAGAAATCCAAACATGGGGTTTATTTACATTTCGGTCGATAGATCCTAAAAATCAGTGAAAAGTGCCAACTACTTGTGACCCTAAAAACCAAATAAAATACGATTACGATATAAAGGAGACAACCATAACATGGAAAAGAGCAAACCCTAAATAAAAGTGGAATTACACATCTAGAACGACCAAATTTAGATATTTTGACAAGTATTATTATCCATATTTATATTATTATTTTTTTGAAGTGAAAGGGTAAAAATTTATTGAGTAAAAAGAAAAAAAAAGAATACACTATTTCTATCCCAATTAAGTAGCCCAAATGTCCCATCCCAGTTAACTATTTTTATCTATTGATGTCTCCTAGTTATTGACAAGATCAGTAAAGGTTATCCGTCTAAACCAGTTTCTAATTGAAGCCCATTGAAAGATGAGATCCAAACATAGTGTCAGACTCTCTTGTTTGCCATGATTCTTCTATTTCTCTCTAGCCAAATGGTCCAAGTAATGGCAAAAGGCAGCATTAGCCAAATGTTTTTAGCTATAATCTTGTGTTGATTTGATCTTCATTCTTCAAATTGAGCTCTGGCATTGATTTTATGTATCCATTCTTGAACAAAAGTACCTCCATATGACTTGAGAGAAACTACAACTGATTAACCTTCACCACCACAAAGCTCTGCATATAGTGTTGCTGATTTGACACCCTCTTTTGAGTATATTGTCAAATGTTGGTATTGCATTGTGAATGGCAAACCAAACAAACAACTGGGATTTTGGAGGGATATGTTTTTTCCATATATATTTGGAAGAAGAAGTGCTTCCTATTTGAATATTTTGCATCTGCCATTTGTAACCCTCCCTGGTATAGTATCCTGCAGTTGACAAGAATAATATGATGTATTCTCTGTCATTTAAGGTTGGAGGAAGTCCAATTACACTTAGTATGTCGTTCAGTTCAGCTACAACCTCTGGAGAAGGTCTCTCTCTTAGTTTGATTCTCTAAGCACCCTGATGTATTAAGTCAGCCACTTCGGCTTGCTGTTGGTTTGTGGCTTTGTAAGCTTTCATGTGTGTTTCTTTGAAGGGAATGGCTCATTTCCATGCATCTTGCCAAAACTAGACCTTTGTCCCTCTGCCAATAGAGAATTTGGAATTCCATTGCACTATACCTTTTGCATTCTGTATGCCTTTCCAGAAACCTCTCCCATAAGTAGATTGATACTCTTTAGGCCAAATATCATCCTTGTTAGACCTAGTTTTGAGTTGTATCACCTTTCTCTACAAACTTTGTTTTTCTTGTGTGTATCTCCAAATCCATTTTGCCAGCATTGCTTTGTTGGTTGCTTTTAAACTTCTTATCCCTAGACCTCCCAATTCTTTTGGCATACAACACTTCTCCCAAGCAATCCAAAATATTTTCTTCTTTTCTCTTGTGGATCCCCAAAGAAAATCCCTAATTAGCTTTGTCATTTTCTTTTCCACACTAGCTGGCATTTGCAATAATG
The DNA here is from genome assembly GCA_023531435.1 of Papaver californicum. Lineage (NCBI taxonomy): Eukaryota > Viridiplantae > Streptophyta > Magnoliopsida > Ranunculales > Papaveraceae > Papaver > Papaver californicum. The sequence goes on along the minus strand of JAJJMC010015410.1, from coordinate 134,202 downwards.
ACATGAAGTATACTGGTAAGCTTGCAAGGGCACTATTAATGAGAACAATTCTTCTAGCTCTTGATAAGAATTTTATTTTCCAAACTGCTAGCTTTTTCTGAAATTTATCAATCACACAGTCCCAAATACTTGTTTGTTTCCCTGTGGCTCCGAGTGGCATACTCAAATATTCCAGAGGTAGTGTCTGAATCTTGCAGTTGAGGATCTTTGAAATATCAGACATTTTATGATCATCTCCAATACTAATAGCAACGCTCTTCTCCAAATTCACCCTCAAACCAGTGATTGCTTCATATACTTGAAGAATCATAACTAGATTTTCCATTATATCTTCCTTGGCATCCAGGAATATCAATGTGTCATCTGCAAATTGCAGATGGGATACATTTATTTTAGAGTTGATGTGAAACCCATAAATCATGTTCAATGACTCAGCCTTTTCCAGCAGTTTGGTGAGTACTTCTGCAACAAGGATGAACAAAAAGGAAGATAATGCATCTTCTTTCCTTAGGCCTTTTTGGGGCTTGAATTTGTATGTTGCACTTCCATTGACTAACAGTTGTTTGTGCTGATGATAGACACCACTGAATCCAAGTTCTCCATTTCAAACCAAAGCCAACACCCTCCAACAACATATCTAGACAACACCAGTTTACATTATCAAAGGCTTTTTCCATGTCTAGTTTACATAACACACCTGGTAACTTGGATTTGAATCTTGCATCAATGAGTTCACCGACAATCAAAATATTGTCCTGAATTTGCTTCCCTGTATAAAGTCTCCTTGATGCTCTGATATTAGTTGTGGCAGTACCTTCTTAAATCTCTCAGCAAGTATCTTTGAGATAATCTTGTACATGCTTCTTACTAAAACGGATTGGCTTAAAGTGTTGAGGCCTCTTTGATTCTTCTTTTTTGGGGATTAAGCTTATAAAGGCACAATTTATCCTCCAATCCATTGTCTTCGAATCTTGAAATTTTGCAAAATTTTGCAATCACAGCCATTACATCAGCTTTGATTGTTGGCCAAGCCACTTTATAGGCAAGAACTGAACGTTTTAGTTAGTATTGGTAGGGGTGCGCCAGGCCTTTGTAGTAGTGCAACACAAAGGCGACGCATGAGAACCCCAGTAGCAAGCTACTGTGATGAGAACTCCCCCATGAAAAAAATAAATTTAATATCGTGTGAGCCGATGGCTCACATATCAGATATTAAACTGATAAGAACAGATACTACACTTGATCTTAGCCAAAAGGCCGAGAAAGGTATGCTTCTTTCAGACTCACATTTCAGATTTTATAGCTCACAGTATTTACAATTTCTTACAGCTTAACCGGTGTGGGACAAAAGCTAAAACTCTATGTAAAGCATTAGAATCCTTCACAAGTATCCTGTCAAAACTCCATTGAAAGCTATTCCTATTCTCTGTTTTTTCATTCACAAACAAATTCATCTATAAAAAACGCATTAATCAAGAACAAACTCATGAATTCAAATTAAAATGGTAGTCTTTCAAAAGAAATTCATATATGAATCCGAAACAGAGAGTTTACAAGTATGATGACATAACACAAATTAACACCACCATTTCAAGAAAAATGCAAATCCATAACAGAAGCTAACTAACAATTCACACTAATGAGACCGGAATTTTGAGCAGAAAAACTCATCTGGCTAAGTGCATATTCACAAACAGTTGAATGATTAAAAACATGTTATGTCATCACCAAAGAGCAAAGTAGTAAACAAGTGACGCGGTCTGATCTGTCACTGAGCTGGTACCTCTAAAATCATAAATGCATGAAACTTGGTAATGATCACCAAATTTGCTTAAACTTGCTTTTTATTCTTCTCACCCTTACTGATTGTTACCCGAGAGACTGAGAATCTAGAACTTGATCATTTTGATTTTACTACTTTTTTTTCTTTAAGTGTTTATATGCAAATGCTCCATCTTAGAAGGTAATAGTTACATAGATTAAGCCTGGTTTGGACTTCGGAAACATCAGATATGTAGAGAGTGATGCTTCAAAGGATGGCAATTTGCCCCACGGGTTCGGGGCCCGTGATTTGGAGCGGGTTTTACCCCTACAAACGTGGATGTGGATGTGTACATGTACATATACGGGTAATATTTGAAATAAGTGAAGCGGGGATGAGGCGGGTATATAGGATTCAAGGTCCCCGTTCCATACTCACCCTATCTCTCATATTCTTAAATATTAGGCTTCTAGTTTAGGTTGTAGGATACTGGGATCACCCTATATTTTTTGTAAACCAATTTGCTCTAAATTAAGAGTGCATGAAGCAACTTGATTTATTTCTAGTTAGTAAATCATGCCACATTGGCACTAATGTTCAGCCTCATCTCCGTCTAGTGCTCACTCACCAACTTGTAAATAACCTTTGCTTTTCATGGTTCATAGTTTTAGGCTTCATCCATACAACATAATATGACCTTCAGGGGAATCATGCATTCTGATATCAATCCTTTAATCTCAATTAATGCTGCACCACTAAGCAACTCTTGTGGTCACTGCACACTGGCCCTTCATCGTTGTTTGGCTTAATCAAATCATCAGTTGCGGCTCGAATTAGATAGAGATTAATTTTTTTTTCTTTGGAAAACATTAAATAAGTATGCCATTACAGCATAACACGGTATAACACGATTATTTTTCTGATATATCACAATATATCTTCTAAAACGGCACAACACATCGTGCCTTAATCTCTGATAAAATATAGCACGCAGCACGTTAAACATGTGGTTTCATGGGTTGAACTGTGTTGGGCCGACATGTTTTATACTTTAATCTGATGGATTGGATGATGTTTAATTAGCTTAAAGTCTCTAAAGATGATGAATTAATCGACTAAAGACAGCAAGGTCTTTCAAGGTAACCAAGCCGTTGATTTGATGTGTAAAAGATGGACTAGATGATCTTTGATTAGCTTTAAGTTTCTATTACTCCCTCCGTCCTTATTATACGGATGGAATATTGAATTTTCATTGTCCGCTAAATAGCATAAAATTATAATTTTAAAATAACTTTAACATATATATCCTTATTTATGATGTATCAGTAATTATATTGTATTTACAATAAAACAATGGATAAAAATAAGAAAAAAACATGAATATTATGAAACTCAAATAATTTTTTAATCTAAGAGATTTCACCTTTTCTACCTATATATAAGGGAATGAGGGAGTAGTAAAATTATTCAGTAATAACATCATCAGTCTTATTCTGATCCAACAACCAAAGCCTAATATTTGATTTTGTTTATGGTTAGTAAATGGATACCAAATCTAAACACTTAAAAGCCTGGATAAATAAAACTTTTACGTTGAACGGTGATGGAACCCTCGTTTTTCTATTGGTCAAAATAGGCTTTTTGTGATGCGCCAATTGTGATGAGAAAACTTGGCAAAGTTTGATTGGTGCAAATATTCTAGGTGAAGGAAACCCACTTTTGCATTGACTGTTATATTACAAATTATTACACTCCCATTACACCATATATTTAATTATATTGGGTCAGCGTTACCTATAGTGGATGGACAACACCTTAGATTGATGATATACTTTTAATCATCTTTAGAAAACAACTATGGTTAAGTTTTATATTTTATATAAGAAAAAAAACAAATATATTTTTATTTTCTATATTAGATTTAACTATTTTTCATTATTTTTAATAATTGCCTATTTTAATCGCGGACTCTCCAAATAAGATAACCAATCTCGAGAAAGGACGACGTATCTTATCAAGTTATTACCGCTCCTCGGGAAAAACCATGGTTTTTTTACTTATGACACGTGTGCATACAAACCCCTAAATGTTCACGTTATCTACGATCTACATTTTATCATGCACCAAATTCTAACATAAGATTAAGGTTGTCACTGGTTACCCATTATTCGGAACTGAAACCGGACCCGGTGGTTTCGGGTTCAGTTATGGGTTCTAAAATTTGACTCATTAGTAACTTAGGACCCGATAAGTATTACCCGATTGGATCCGAAATCTTAACGGGTCCAAACGGGTAATATCCATAGGGTATCCGGTTATTCATTTTTTAATTTATCATTTTAGCAAAACTAGTATTTAACTCGTTCTACGCACTGGGTACAATGAGAATTGGCCCTATTTGGTGAAGTGGGATTTTTTTTCCGCACCCTGACCATAAGGGGTCACAATTAACAATTGTGGCGTATGATGAAGATGTTAATTATCATTTAGTAGATTAACAGTTTGAACAAAATTCACCAATTACGTATTGTTTAAAGCTTTGGAGATTCAGAAATACTTTTGAAAAATTGTACCAACCTTTGAATCAATAAGAAGTTTATGGCATTGCCAGCATCAGTATTATTAGTAGTTAAATAAAAAATCACACTCGTCATATAGTTGTATCAATCTCTAAAATTAGAGACACTAAAAAAAGATGATATATATATATATCAATATAAAACAGATTGCCAACTCTAAATAGTGCAAAGCATATGAAATGCTTCCCGTCGAAGTGATGTAATCAAGGAAATGCACTGACATATTTTTCTTCAGAAATCATATACTTGCTTAATAAAAATATTTTGCATTAGAATGAAAAACACGTCGTAATAAACACAAATGCATTGTTTGTTTATGCTTATTGAGCCAAGCATTAACCACATGAGTCTCCTAACAAGCAATTTCATTTATTTCTCATATTCTTCCATCACTTCACTGCACATGGAGATCAAGTTCATTATTAGTATCAGAAAGACGTAATCACTTCACAGAAAAGCATCACGTGAATCATTTTATGAAGATCCATTAGTAGGGTGGTGTAACCCATTGTAAACTTTCACCCTTGAATAAATGGAGCAACCATGCATGAAAATTTGCAGTTTCTTGTGCGTGCATGGCACGCATGTATGTACAATATGATTAAGGAGAGTAAAAAGATGGATCAGTTACCAGAAGTTGATATAATCTTGAGGCCAAAGTTGACGAGCATGGTCAACCGCAGAGCCAGCGATGGTGAATCCTTCAGACCACATAAGCTTTGGGAAGAAAGATGATATTCTACCAACACAGTAACCTGAAATACCGTCAGGAGAACGAGCAGCTTTGAGTTTTTGTTGAAGTGGAAGAGAGAACAGCCTTTTCAATCAATCTAACCATTTTAAACACAAAAAAAAAAAAAAAAAAAAAAAAAAAAAAAAAAAAGATGAGTTTGGTTTTAATCAAAAACGATACATTTTGATGGAAAAAAAAAGGAGTGAAGGAGTTGAAATGGTTTCAACTATTAGGGTTTTGTTTTTAAATTTGTTTAGGTTTAATAGATGGAAGGGTAATTTAGGTTTTTTATAGATGGAAGGATAAGTGAGACATTTGCTAGTCTAAAAACACCCTCTAACCAACTATTTGGACACCTTCAATCCTAGAAAATCTCCTCTATTAAAATCATAAGCCCCTATATGAGGGTTCTTATACATACCTTAATTTTTATTTTATATTTTACATATGCATGTGTTTTTTGCATATAAGTTTTATTTTTTTGATTTATAGTTTCCTTTTTGCACATAAATGTTAGTTAGTAGTATACTTGTTAAGTATTACAAAAACTAGTAAAAAAAATCATACCAAAACTAAATAGTTTATTTATATTATATTGACATATTTATTATGTGTATTAATATCAAATTAATTTTAAAAATATTTCTCATGTGTTAAAAACACAGTATCAAATGAAATCAAATCAAATTTTGAAGTAAATTTTTTTATTATATATTGATAATATTTACAAGAGGACGACTGTGGCATGTTGTTTTGTTGGAAAAAATAGCATATCCTTACATTTAGTGATAACTACAATAATACCTAAAAATACGGATAAACACTAATTAGTAATTTTATATATGTGTAAATACTATTTTTTTTATTTTTATACTGCTAGGGTTCATATTTTGGTTCATAGAGTTATTTTGAGATTAATTGGTATTTTGATCATCAGAACTGTATAATTGGGTCCTAAGTTACTAATCAGTCCAATTTTAGAACCCATAACTGAACCTGAAACCACCGGATCCGGTTTCAGTTCCGAATAATGGGTACCCATTGACAACCTTAATCTTATGTTAGAATTTGGTGCATGATAAGATGTAGATATTAGATAACGTGAACATTTAGGTGTTTGTATGCACATGTGTCATAAGTAAAAAAGCCATGGTTTTTCCCGAGGAGCGGTAATAACTTGATAAGATGTGTCGTCCTTTCTCGATATTGGTTTATCTTATTTGGAGAGTCCGCGATTAAAATAGACAATTATTAAAAATAATGAAAAGTAGTTAAATCTAATATAGAAAATAAAAATATATTTATTTTTTTTCTTGTATAAAATATAAAATTTAACCATAGTTGTTTTCTAAAGATGATTAAAAGTATATCATCAATCTAAGGTGTTGTCCATCCACTATAGGTAACG
>JAJJMC010015410.1:49254-127710 GCA_023531435.1 Papaver californicum | reverse complement strand
CTCATATTATTTTGGTAAAGAACAGTAAGAAAGGTCGAATCAGTGTGAGCTGCTAATCCCATGGCTCTGTCAGGGTCCGGGCAGGCTGGGTTGGAGTTCAACTGTAAAGCACCACATACGTCTTTGAATATGCTTTCTGGCCCTGCCCATTGCATATCTTCCTTGTTTATGCCTATTGAGCCAAGTATTAACCATATGAGTCTCCCAGCAAGCAATTTCATCTCTTTCTCATATTCTTCCATCACTTCACTGCACATGGAGATCAAGTTCATTATTAGTATCAGAAAGACGTAATCACTTCACAGAAAAGCATCACGTGAATCATTTTATGCAGACCCATCAGTAGGGTGGTGTAACCCATTGTAAACTTTCACCCTTGAATAAATGGAGCAACCATGCATGAAAATTTGCATTTTATTGTGCGTGCATGACACACATGTATGTACAATATGATTAAGGAAGAGTAGAAAGATTGATCAATTACCAGAAGTTGATATAATCTTGAGGCCAAATTTGACGAGCATGTTCAACCGCAGAGCCAACGATGGTGAATCCTTCAGACCACATAAGCTTGGGGAAGAAAGATGATATTTTAGCAACACCGTAACCTGAAATACCGTCAGGGGAATGAGCAGCTTTGAGTTTTTATTGAAGTGGAAGAGAGAACAACCTTTTCCCTTCAGTCTAATGCAAAATATTTTTATTAAGAAAGGTGAATCAATAAAAAAATTAGGTTTACAAAACCATTTGCGGTTAGACATTCTTAGTTTCCTAACCGTAAACTTGTTCTTTGAAGCTGTTACGGTTAGGAAACTAAGAACTCCTAATTGTAAACTATAAAAAAAAAAAATTATATGTGTTATTATGGTTAGGTTTGTAACCGTAAATGGACTTACGTTTGGATTCGACTCTTATTAAACCAACCGTAAAACATCCTCAACCAATTAAGAAATCATAACCGTAAAATCAAAAAATCTTATTTACGGTTGGGAACGTACCCAATTTCCCAACCGTAAAAACCTCTGAACCAATATTTTTAGCCTACTTTTAAGGAATCTAACCTCTTTCAACCATTAAAAACAACAATAATTATTGATAAAACCTAACCGTGTTACATAATGAATTACGATTGGTTACGAAGGTAAAAACCCAACCGTAACTGGTTTACGATTGGGGTTTCCCCAATTTTACCCAGTTACAGTTAGGATTTCATCATCACCTAACCGTCAATTAGTCTTGCGGTTGACTATGAAGGGAAAAAAACAACAGTAAACTGGTATAAAAAGCTCAAAAAATAAATATTTGGTTGGGTGAATCACGATCTCCATCATGAGGTATGTAAAATTTGGTTTCTCTATCATATAAGGATTCACCCGCTTCAAATTTCTCACTAGAATCACTCAATTTGGTTGGATGAATCAAAATCTAGGATTTTCAAAAAAATCTCTTTTTTCCTTCTACTTCTCTTATTTTCTATCTCTAACTATAAATCATTAAACTAATCTAATAACTAATACTGGATTAATTAATCTAATTGGATGATTAACACTAATCAAATAAGGGTTGTTTATCCATTATGAAAATATGATGGATATGTGGTTTTTGAATTTACTAATTAATGAACATATTTTGTCCTCATACGAAAATCCCCTTTATGGAACCATACACCCCTATATGAGGGTTCTTTTGTAAAGCCTAAAAATTGTTTAAGGATTTAAAAAATATGGATAAATGTTGGTTAAAAAGGAGTTTAATGTGTAAAGAGAAATTTAATTTTTTAAATATAGGTAAACACTTATTCCCTCAAATGTAAAACCCTTAACTTTACGCATCTCCGTCGATGGCATTTGATACAACATTCGCAACTCACCCCACTGTTGGTGTAGCCACGTTCACTGTATGACTTTTTCCTCAGGAAAAAAAACATAACCCAGTAATAATGGCACAAACGGATGTCAAATTTAATTGGATAACTTTAGAAGCAATTTTACCCTTTTTTCTGAAAATATTGCTCAAAAAACGATTCAACTTTAATTAAAACCAAAAAACTTGTGAAACCCGATCTATCTTTAAAAACATTACAATTAAATAAACATATAGATCAACTACTCTACATAAAATTAAGATTATCTTAATAAATAAGCGGATATAACTTTTATAAGCAAGAGTTGAAATAACCCATATAGTTAATCCTAGGGCTTTACCAAATCTTATGACAAATAAATATGCTAGTAATGACCAGATGGGAAGAGCAGTTAGAGATATTGCAAGAAATATATTTCCAAGCCTACATGGTCTTTCTACTCTATCAAGAAAAAAACATCACACTAAAAGCATCTACAACAACGGGTGTAAAAAATCATACGAGGAAGTCTTATTAATTAAGACCTTTAATTAAAAGGGTTTACACATGTAGTAAATATAGGACCCCATAGCTAATAAACTATCTTCAATTTTACAGGAATTTAACCCTTAAAATATCTTATGTGATTAATCTAAATTATTTTTTTTTAATGTTTAATTTTATTTAAATAATTATTTTAAAAAAAATATAACATGGAGATCATTCTGAAGATCTAGTTAAGATTTCCTTTAAAACCTTTGTATTTAGTATGACATCCCTTATACTTTATAGGATCTACTACTGGAGATGAATTTATCTTAAACGGGGATCTAAAATCTTATGTGTCATGAAAAAACAAAATTTACACCTTCTATTAGATGCTCTAATGTCTTAGTTTGACATGACCGATGAAAGAACAAAGAAGAAGAAAAGATGATGAAGTGTTGAGAGAATAAGGTATGAGATCGGTATAATATAGACAAAAGAGATACAAAAATATATATGTATTTCCATGTTTATTTATTGGAGAAAAAGAAGAAAATCCTACTATTAGATATTAGGATTTTCTTATGTTGACTTGACCATGTGTATCTGTCATAATGGTATTGGTATAAATACATATCTCCTGTAATTGTGAAAGTCATCTAATAATATTTTTGTAGTAACATTTTACATGTTTGTTTTCACATTTCAATAGATTTTTCATGGTATCATTCGCTTCGATCAACCCAAATTTTTTTAATATTTTTCTTTTTCAATCAATTCAATCATCAAAGTTGTGATTATACTTCACAATTTTATCTTCGTTTTTCAATTTCATCTTTCTTTTCAACAATTTTTTTTCTCAGATTTTCATATGCTTCTTCTTTTTGTTACTTAATTTTTGATCTATTTTTTTATCACTTTTTACATCTAACTAATTTTTTTTGAAGATTGTTAATAGTGACAACGAGAAGTATGGCATATCATAATCAAGGTCCAAAGAGCGTGGAATCATAATAATAATCCAAGTTCTTCCGCTACTATTTATGGAGATTTAAGTATTACTTCAAGTAATTTCTTATTACTATTGTAACCACTAAAAACTCAACTAGCGGATCTAGTTGGTGTTCATGGTACACATAAGTATATATAATCCTAATACTTAATATTATCGCAAGCGGATTAGTATGATGATAAATAAATGCATAAAGATAAAGAAAAGTAAAACAGTTGACATAAATGTTTTACGTGGTCCAGCCGAAGCTTACATCCGCGGGGAAAAGAGTTTGGGTCCTTACTATTAATCAATAATGAAGTTACAATGGAGTTACATTTTTCTCTTTGGGTGAAAGGAAGCTCCCGGTGAATCGGTGATACAAGTTCTCTCTCTTGGTGCAAGGATACTCTTGGTACCACAAGTTTTCTCTCGGGGCGCAAGGATACTCTCAGTGACACAAGTTCTCTCTCTAGTCATAACTCTCATTTGGTAAAACTGCCGAAGCCCTTCTCCAAATCTTTAATCCTCTATTTATAGAGTTTTTAGTGTGGTCCCCACTTCACTTTCGCTCTCGTCAAGCTTTCATAAAGCGTATTTACACATATATAAACCCAAAAAAACCTCAAAACATCCTCTGGTGAAACCCGATCTATCTTTGAAAACATTACATCTAAATAAACATAGGGATCAACTACCCCACATAAAATTAATATTATCTTAATAAATAACCGGATATAGCTTTATAAGCAAGAATATAGGTGTGGGTGAACTAAGTAATTAGATGAGTTAATTTAGGGTTTTGCCTAAATTGGGTTTTTTCGATTCTAAGATTATTGAATACTGATAAGTTCAATCTCATGTTCTGGTTTCAAATAACTATATTGAACTGTGTTCAACCATATTTACACGCAGTTGGCCGAGTTGTTTTGCTATAGTACTGCCTATATTATAAGTTAATACAACTGTAAAATTTATGCGAGCGGATTAATCATCTCTTGACTATGAGAGCTTAAGTAGTTGAGATTGAAAGAACGTATTCATAGTTCTTAACTTGTAATAATAATTGAATATTTATTTGTGGAACATGCTCATCAATATCTCAATATTCATTGTCGGGTTTGTTTCTTTGTCCCTCACGACCCCCCACTCCCCTAGACTCTAGTTTATCATACTAATTGCTCAAATCCTTGTAAACTTGAGCTTTAAGTTCAAAAACGAAATAAAATTGAAAAACTAACTAGTATAAAAAATAGAAAACACTTCATGATTTAAAGAGACCCTTTTGTGATACAAAATTAGGTATAATAACAAAAACAAAGTAAAAAATCTCACCTCTATACTGAATAGCCACAATCGAGTTTTGATTTCATTGAATTTTGATTTTTAAGGAAAGATGAATGTAGGTGGAGTTGGGTCACAAGTAAAAAAATTCTATCGTTCGTTGAAGATTGCCTCAAGGTTCGGGTTCGATGAAAAACGTGTTAGTAGTAAATTAACGTTTTAAAAATTTATATTTATTTTATATTAATTTTTGAACATTTAACTAGTCAATGATAATCAATGTACGGTTCAAGTACCAAACTCCAACTTGGACAAATGTTGGTACCAAGTGTAAGTTCTGGACAAAATCTAAGTAACAAACAAAAAAAATATCCAAATTTTCTCTAATAATTTTAAAACTGGATTGATAAAAGAGAGTAAATGATGTCGATACTTTTTTTTGTGCAAGGAGAATGAGAAAGAAAAGAAAGATGAAATCTAAATCAATATCAATTCTTATTTTTTACATTGAATTTAATTTTCAATCATATCAATTATGACATGAATAGTATCCCAAGCCTAAAACTATAAATATATGCAACATGTTTGTTTTTTCCACCATATAGTAGCTATCTACCACTATGTAGTGGTAGGCTGGGACCCATAAAAATGGAAGTTTGTTTTTAGCGTTTTTTCTATCTATATAGTGGCGGGTAATCACTATCTCGATAGTGAAAATTAAATAACAGTTTATTTCCGCTTTCTCCTTAGCTTTACTAATATCTCGTATATAAAGTATTGTCTATCCTTTAACAAATATATAATTTCCTTGCTTATTGTCCTTTAAAAAAAAACTCGAGTTATCTCTATGATCGTCTTCCTCGTAAAAAACAAGCCTTAAATCTCAACTAAACATTGTGTTCTTCTCTAACCATGAAAATCAAATCAGATAAACAGAAAACTATGTTTTCTTCTTCTTCCATTTCCTCTATATTGCTTCTTGTTAATACTTATCATAGTTTATCATAAACCAATTCAACAAAGTATTTTTGAGTTGCATATATAGAAGACCGGGTTCAATAATTTGTGTTCAATTACGAGAAAACGACCTTGATTTCAAAGAGTTGATACTTGATGTTTTGGTCTTTTCCAATTTGATGATTTTTGTTGTAATATAATTTCATTCCATTAAGTGTAACATCAAACTTATAATGAGATTTTCTGCTAGAATTCCCAAACTACCACGATCGTAGCAATGACAACCTCTAGGAATAACCACGGTTTTAATGGCGGAAACATGAGCCATGTTTATGGGATCAGACAACAACAAACAGAAAATGGACAAAAGTCTGCTTAGATTCGGACTCACAAAACCTCGTCCATTTTCATCACCACCCGGATAAAGACACAATAGTACTTGCGAGATATGATCAATGAAATCATAGGCCTAATTGATCTATTCGGCACCATACAATCCACCACATCTATAAAGAGGTCAATCAGGAGGCAGACAAAAGTCAGTAAGGATCTTTTGAAACTACCTTTAGGGAATACATAGTCCCTGCTTTTTAATACTATATATAATTGATGATTCCATGGGTTGTAACGTACCACGCGTAACTTCTTTTTATTTTAAATTAATATAATATGCTTAAAAAAAAGATTTGACTAAAATTTGATCTTCAACTAGTGGTATAGTGATATTTATTAGATTTTATATAAATTTATTGGGGAGGTTGTCTAAATTAGTTTAAGAGAATTACTTAATAAAGTGAATTCTAATGTTCTTACATAAAAGTCTACAAAATTAAAATAACGACTATATGGAATTTGATAGCAGTACGTGGTAAGTAGAATAACAACTAGATGGAATTGGAAAGCAGTATACGATGTTTACAAATAACAACTAGATGGAATTGGAAAGCAGTATATGATGCTTACTTAACAAACGACTTTCAATGATAACTAGATAATATGACTATCTACAAAAAAAACTATGGTAGACCACTATGCAAGAGCATATTAATAATTTATCCTAAGTAAAAACATTACTTATATAACGAAGAAAAACAAATAAGTTGTAAAAAAAATATAAAAAATTAGGCCTCTATAATTTGAGGTTCTAGTCAATAGTATTTAAAAATCAAACACTAATATTCATGTAAATGTGGTCTGTCTAGCATAAGCATCTAATGCGGGAGCTTTATTCAAAGAGAAGCCTCAGTCTACTAATGACGCATGAAAGAAGCTTAACTCATAAGTCAAACCCTCTGCTCCTAATCCGGAATTGGGAACAGGACATTCAAGAACTCATCAATTAAATAAGATGTTTTGTGTTATCAACCAATTGATTATATATGGGAACATGTAAAGGTTAATTTAGGTATTATGATTTTTTTAGGATTGAATCATTCAAATTTAGTCTGACTCGTTCTCTATGTAGTCAATCTCGGCCGAGATATCGCCGATAATATCGGTTTTGGTGTTTATCCAAGATGTCGATATTCACCGATGTTTATCGATATTCACCGAAATATAAAGTTATACCAGTGTCTCGGTCCCGACCGATATTCACCGAATCCAATATTAACTACTTTGTTCATTCTAAATATTATAAGTTTAGATTTCCGCTTACTAAGCTTAAGAGGTAGGACTAGAAAGTACCATGCTCGTCAAATTTGGATTAACCGTTAATGTTTACATACAAGATAATTAGGCTATGTTTCCGACAACGTCCTTTTCTTGTAGGAAAAAAAGTCTTGCAAAATATCAGTACTACTACTTTGTTATCCAAGTTTTATTCTTTTAGAATCTCTTCGTCTGAATCATCAACTGAACTATGACTGCTTTATTATTTTTCTCGTAATTTTGATAAAAGTAGTTTCTTGAACCAAAACTTAGCAAAGAAAATGATTAATATTTCTTTCATGATTGATTGATGTTGGCTCGTTGGTGGCTTTTTGTAATTGAAATTCTTAATTCCTTTGGATATTCAGAGAGAAAGAGAAAGTAAGGAATGCTGAATGAATCAGATGGGGCTTAATTAATCTAAAGTTCTATGTGCATCGTGATTGAGTTAATTCTCAACCGTAAAAGTTCGGTTTTCTAACAAAAATATGTAATACTCTCTCCGTTTCAGTAAAAGTGTTACTATCACTTTTTCATTTTAATCTAAAAATAGGTTAAAATGAAAAAGTGATAGTAACACTTTTGCTGAAACGCATGTAGTATTTGTTTATTTTATAGTTTAAGATTTAATTACAAATCTTAGTTTTATGAATAGACACAGACACATATTACAAGATAATTAGGCGAGACAATTCAACAGTTATATTGCCTAATGATAATCAAGTTCCTCATAAATATGATTCATAATTAAATAATTAAGTGGAATTCGAATTCGAATAACAATCAAGATATATATATGTTAATCGTGTATAAATAAACATGCTAATTTTTTCATTTATAATCAAATATCTCCAATTATGATGTAAAATGTTATTATAAAAAAAAATAAGCCTAGTTAAGATGTTAATATAAAAAAAATAAGCCTAGTTAAGATGTAAATAAAAAATTTCATAGTGCCCCCAATGCAATCAAAGATTTCGTCAGTGATCTTAGATATGGCCTAAAGATAGAAGCCTGATTTAGGAGCTCCTCAATTCATAGAGGGGCTCTTCATGTGAAGACAAAATAAAGACATTTGAAGTAAAATTCAAAACCCCTTATCCATGATATTTTCATAATGGCTAAAATACTCTTGATTAGTTAGTATTAGTAAAACTAATTAGCTAATAGATTAAGCTAATCATAATTAATCTTAAATAATTTTATACTTAATCAAATCAAATAAAAAAAAAATCTTTTTTGTTTGGTGGGAAGAAAAATTGGAGGAAATGTAAGATAATTTTCTAGAGTTTTTTAAAAAACCCTAGATTTTGATTCAATCAAACAAAGTAGTGAGGTATACCTCTAACTTAAAGTCTTGGTCTTTTAATGGCTCAAACTTGATGAAATTACGTAAGAGAAGATGATTCTTTTTTGATTCAGAGAATTTTACGGTTGGATTTTCATGTCGAACCCAACCGTAAAAGCCATTTACTGTTGAGTGTTCTTCCCAACCCAACCGTAAAGAGAAGAAAAATGGATGAACACCAAAGCATAACAGTTTTACGGTTGGGTTTAAGCATCGGACTCAACTGCAACTCACAATTACGGTTAGGTTTTCATCCTAGAACCCAACCGCAACAAACAATCACTCGTACAAATTTTACGGTTTGATTTTAGCATAGAACCCAACCGTAACTAATCTTCAAACCCAACCGTAAAATTATATGAATAGATTTGAATATTTTTTCATTTCTATCTTGTAGAGAATTGAAATACGAAGCCAACCCAAAAAAAATAAGGTCAATCGGACATCGTATAAGGGAGTTATGATCAAACGATGAAATACAAAAAGTTTCCAGGAAGAATTACGGTTGGGTTCGACCCAATAAACCCAACCGTGGTCTGGACATTTTAGGCTTCATTTTTGTGTCAGATTTACGGTTGGGTTTATTGGGTCGAACCCAACCGTAATTCTTCCTGGATACTTTTTGTATTTCACCGTTTTGATCATAACTCCCTCATACGATGTCCGATTGACCTCATTTTTGTTGGGTTGGATTCGTCTTTCAATTATCTACGAGATAGAAATGAAAAAATCTTTAAATCTATTCATATAATTTTACGGTTGGGTTTGAAGATTAGTTACGGTTGGGTTCATCTCCTACCTTGTTATTTAAGGTTGGGTTTTTCTAACAAACTCAACCGTAAAATGTAGAACAAACCAGTTACGGTTGGGTTCGAATCTATTCATCTAATTTTACGGTTGGGTTTAAGTGCAATTTTTTTTACGGTTGGGTTCAGAATCGAACCTAACCGTAAAATTTCATCTTCATCTCCTACCTTTTAATTTACGGTTGAGTTTGTTTAATAACCCAACCGTAAAATAAAGAACAAACTAGTTATGGTTGGGTTTTCCAATCGAACCCAACCGTAAATTTTTCTATAACCCGATTTGTTCTTCAATTTCTTCATTATGTTGTTTAGTTTGATTTTGATTGTCATCACTAATACCTTCTACAACTTTAGTAGGATTCTTCATCAGGAACTTTAGAGTTTAACCGACGACGAAATTTTCGAATCGCCAATTAATTGATTCAATGGAGAAATTCGGTTGAAATGAAGAAGGAAAAGATATGGAGGGAGAGGGAAAGGTTTTGAATTGTAATTGAAATTTTGTAAGGTTTTGTTTTGTTTAGGTTTTAATTGATTGAAGGGTAATATGGACATTTAACATAGCCCCTAAGACACCCTTTAACGCATTTTTGGGTCACCCTGCTTCACATTGGAGCCCCTCTACAAATGTGGGAGCCCATAAATCAAGCTTCTAAAGATAAAGATCTTACAAGTAGCTGGTATGAAACTCCTTACGAAATACAAACCGGTGAGGAAAAAAAATCCCACCATGAACATTAAATCCGGTAACTTAAAAGTTAAATTCAGGTTTGGTCTTAGTGTCTGAAATATATCCAAGTTGTACACTTTTTTCATCAAAGTGATTCCAATTTTTTCTACATTTTGTCATAGATAGATAAAATTTACCATACCACACTACTTGTTCTCTATCAATGTAGTTAATTTTGATCATCTCGGCCGAGATGTCGCCGATAATACCGATTTCGGCATTCATCTGAGACAAGACGTAATATATGACCGATACAATATTTTGGCCGATAATTTCGGTAGAGATGGACCAAGACGAGTTAGTCGAGATGACCGGTATTAGGGTGTGAAGTTTTAAATAAAAAAAATGAATTTCTTTATTATAGGATTTCCAATTGTTACTTATGTTTTATGGTTTCATCTTAATTTCATATCTAAATGTTCCAATTTCTATGTTTGTATATAGTTATTGTTTCATGTTCAATAATCAATGATACGATAACAATTCTCTTAGATTTAAGCTTTGCAATTCTTATTTTATATGTGGGATTTATTTGTTTCATACGATTATCAGGTTATCCTGAGTTTGTTTGGTGGTATTTTAAAAAAATGAGTACTAGTTTTATATCTTAATAGGTGCAACATATGAAAAACGTTTGATATAATAGTTATAGGTATAAAATTTAGAACTGATATTTTATTGATATTTCAACGATAATCTCTCCGATACAAAGTTGTACCAGTGTCTCAGTCCCGACCGAGACTAACCAAATCCAATATTGACTATATTGCTCTCAATACAAGTGAGATCGGATCCGCTGAATCGGTAACTGTACGGGGCAACAACCGATTCCATATCATTCATATAATCCAATCCATTGTATTTGTAGGGGTGGGAATATAAAAAAATCTGCCTCTATGACTCTAACATGCGCTATAGCTAGCGGATAAGAACAGCTCTGCTCTGCTTTCCCCTCACCGACTCCGGTCCAAATTCCATTTAATGGGCGCGGGAGTTTAGTCATGAGAGCAATATCATCATCATTACTGCTGGGTTCTTATTGCTCTTCAATCAATTCAAGTTTTTGTTTCGGCTCTTCAAACCACTACTCATTCAATCCTAATCTATCCAGTCTCAAGAACAAGAAGAAGACAAATTATTTTTCTCGAAATCATCTTAATGCTGTTATTAAAGGAGGAGAATCAGTTGATGGATTTGTTGTTGTAGATGATGATCTTCAAGCACTCTTTCAGGTAATCAATCAATCAATCATTTCTATTCCATCTCATTTTTCTCCTCCTTCTACTAATGATTTCCTACCTTTAATTAACAGATTTTACCTGAAGATTTGCGAAATAATCTACAAAATGATCCAAAAAGAGGACAACTTATAGAGGTTATATTAGATTTAGGTCGTTATCCTGAAGCACGTTTTCTTGGTGAATCTGGTGGACATTATTTGAGGAATACTGAGGTAATAATAATCCCATTAATCAATCACTTCATTAGTTAGAATTTATTATGTTTGTGTTTAATTTTTGATTTTTTATTGATTAGGTATCGATGAAAGAGTTGGAAGAAGCTCAAAGTGTTGTAGGAGAATTTGGAGGGGATAATAGGGCAGGTATTGAAGGTACATTGCATAGAATATCTGCAATTAGGAGTCGAAAAGGGTTGATTGTTGGTTTAACATGTAGAGTTGGACGAGCTATTACTGGTCACATTGATATGGTTCATGATCTTCTTCAGTATGGAGAGAGCATCTTGTTTCTTGGGAGGTATATGGATTTGTTAACTGTTAGATTGTGGAGTGATTTCATTCTTTCTAGTCTAGTATGAACCTTTTCTTCGTACTGCTCGATTGTCTGTGTAATATCTTCAACTGTCATAATCAGGCAATGCAATACCGATACACACCTATCTTTTAGACGAAGCATGCTCAATGTGTTTAGACTTATGTCCTTATAAAGTTATAAGGAAACTTTAGTTAAGAGAGCAAAGTAATGCTTGGAATGTAGAGTTTATGTCACAGGGAATGTAATTACTTGCCTATAAACTGCCCTTTTGGTATTGCAGGCCTGGAGTAGGCAAGACTACTGTCATGCGTGAGATGGCTCGTGTATTGGCAGATGAACTTCACAAACGAGTGGTATGCAGAGTTTCTTTTTCTGTGAATAAATGGTATCTACGTCATCAGGGGTGTCGATTAGCGTCTATTTACCGCTGAACCAAACTAGACCACCACTATTAATGCTTGTTCCAAATATTTCAGTATTGATTTGATATATTAAATAGTTTTGTCTCTGGTTATTGAATTCCAATATCCATTGATCAGGTGACTACAGGTTAGCCTGTTCGACACCCGTATTACGTATTGCATTATGAGCACTTTCATCAATCTGTTTCTGATTCTCCTATGCCTGAACTTGATAATTCATTAAAGTGTGTATATAGGTGATTGTTGACACCAGCAATGAGATAGGAGGAGATGGTGATATTCCCCATTCAGCAATTGGGAGTGCACGAAGAATGCAGGTTCCAGAACCATCCATGCAGCACAAAGTCATGATTGAGGCAGTAGAGAATCACATGCCTGAGGTGATCCTAGTTGATGAAATCAGTACTGAAGCAGAATCCCTTGCTTGCCGTTCTATTGCGGAAAGAGGGGTGATGCTCATTGGCACTGCCCATGGGGAGCTGCTCGTGAACATAATTAAGAATCATATTCTCTGTGATCTGGTTAGTTTTTTTTCTTAACATGAATTTCTTCAGACCTTAAAAAAAAAGCCTTCCTGCCTTCTGTGTTCCTCTTTAATAAGGTCAGCCTAAGGAACATGTGTGATAATTGTGGACTTTATCTTGTCTTGATCCGTTAAGGAGCCTTGCTAGATTTTAATTAGTTTTTTTTTTTCCGATATATGGCATATATACGTCCTATTATCTCTTTGGCCTAGATTTATAAGTTTAATTCTTGATTATTGTGTACTGATAATGATTCCTTGTAGAAAATACCAGGTTGGAGGAGTAGAAACAGTTACTTTAGGAGATGATGAAGCACGAGTTAGACGGTGTCAGAAAACTATTCTTGAAAGGAAAGGTCCTCCAACATTCCCTTTTCTTATTGAGATGAGGGAAAGGAACTACTGGGTAACACATCGGGTATGTTTATCAAGTGTAATCTAGAACTGTTTTCAAGATATTTAGGATAAATGTATAAATGTTATCTCTCTTGGATCCTTTTTGCAGACAGAAAGGAGTGTTGATATGTTACTGCATGGGAAAAAGCCATTGGTTGAGGTAATTTTTTTTCTTTGGGGATATTGAGGTAATTCTAGTGCTAACAGTTTAGTTAAGAAAGGGATGTTGGCTAAAAGTTATGGAATGTGACTAGGTGGGTTAGTCTAAAATGAGGCACGTGATAACCTCTAGGCGCATGCCTTTTTATCTGCCGAACTTCACCTAGTCCAATATTTGGCAGATGAGCTCTGTCTCCAAAGTGCATGATGTGCATCCATATTTACGTATTTCCTGACATTTGATTTGTAGCTTGTAGGCATGAAGGCATGAAGGTTTGGTGTTGTCCTCTTCCACCGTGATAACTCATTATTCTTAATAAAGCTTCCTTTTGAAAATATGAAAAGTTGTTTTCTTTTTGTAATGCTCGTCCCGAATTTTGAAACTTGATAAACTATCTATCTGATTCTGAACCTTAGTTTGCATTTGAAAGGACGGATACCGTTTGTAGATGGTTCGCTAAATTGCACTTAAAACAAGTTCACATCTCAATCCATGTTATGGATTTCCTATGGGATTTTGTTAGTGTTGTGGCTGACTGGCGACAGCTTTAGTTCTAGCTGCACTGTTTGGCTATCTTAGAAATGAACCCATGTACACTTTCCACCGTTTTGAATGGACATGTCTAGTCAGCTCACAAATAAGAACACTAATCCATTTGGTTCCTAGTTTCACTTAAATTTGGGGGTTCACCGATTTGAGCACTTATTTGGGGCTGTGTAGCAGTGCTCCTACGTTAAGCAGAACTGATATTTATCTCTGGTGTCAGGTTAGAAAGAGGGATGATCAGTTCAAGGTTGTGATAGAGAGATGGAAAGCATATGATGGAGAAGGGATTTAAAGTGCATGTGTCATGTTGCTAAAACTTGGAAGGGTAAGTTAAACCCAGTCTTGTGGAACTATTATCATTTATATCATGTTGTAAACAAGGGTATGATAAAATTTGTTATGTTTTAAAGAACGTATTGAAAAGATGTCAAGGAATGACAGGTACTTCTCAACTGAAAACTTACAGGCAGAAGAGGTACCACTGGCTAGTTTAGTATCTTGTCGAGCACTCGCGATTTATATCCAGGGAGGGCTAGCTGGTTTTCCATTCCGTTTGAAGAGTGCAGTCTCTGATAAGCACCGTGGGTAACCTTTAAGTCATTCAATTTGCTAGAACAAAATCCTTTATTTTTATTACTTTGTTTGCTATGGGCGGTTGATCTAAAATCGGGTTTATTTAATGTAGGCAGTCGCTGGATGGAAGATGATGATATATCTGTTTTCGTAAATGGATTGTAATCTGTACCTGTAATTTTGTAGATTATTCTGTATTCTCGTAGTGTTTGTGGTACTTTAGCCACTGTTATAACCACACTTATTTCTTCCTGTTGTTATGTAACCCCCTTCTCTTGTACTCGAATTCAACGCGTCTTCATTATAATGTTAATCTTGTAGCATATCTAATCGAAAACTAAACTGCAGTAAATAGCATTTTACTTATTCGAGTTTCAGTACCCTTGGCTCCTTGCTTATATGTGCTTAAGATATCGGTAACTAAGAGTCTCCTGCCCAATGCCTTATTAGTTGGGTTCGAACCTTGAACCAATATGTCAGTAACGCACTGCAATGTGGATAAGAAATGACAGGTGACAGGATGAGGTCCAGAATCCAGATTACTCTAATTCTATTTCCATTTCTGAAAATTATGGTTTTGTAAAAATTGTATGTCTGAAAGTCAGGTGCCATTCGTTGCTCCCGAAAATGGCAAGCGCTGCAGTTCTTAGACATCAACCATCAGTGCATTCTTCTAACATCATCAGCAAAACCAAAACCAGAAGCAATATCTCCTCGTCGGTAAGAATAGTAATCAGAGCAGCTGGAAACACAGAAAATGGTGATTAAGATTGAGATGAATCCTGATGAATCCAAACCCACCAGCCTTGGTGTCAGGACTTGGCCCAAGTAACTTTCTCTCACCATCATCACCAACACACTAAAATCTCTAATACACATTACTTTCTTCTTGAAAATAAATATCTAAATCAAAATCATATCTGAAAATTCAATTTTTTGGCATCAAATGATTTCTTTCGCTTATCTATGGGGTTTTTCAAGCTTTTGAGAAGTGGAGAAAGGATTTTTTGGTTTGAAGATCATCACCTCTGTAAGTATCTTATGTGATGATCAGATACTGTAGAGGTGATGATCATCACATGTGTTATATGTTCAACTTTGAAGCATATGTCCATGGGAATTTACTTGGAGGATATCCCCACCTAAGAAAAATCAACACATAATGTTGAGAACAGCCTACTCTAATTCGTAGTTAATAAGCCTCGGGCAATCTTTCTTTTACATCTGAGCAAGGGTGGAGTGATTGGGGTACTCCACCTCTCTTTTAAATTGAAGAATTGAACCTCTGGCAGAGGTGTGAGATCCCACAATAGTAAGCAAAAACAAAAAAATAAAACTGTTGTAGCCGACGAATAATGTTTTCCAACCTACTCCAGAAAAAAAAAATAAAAAAATTTGGCCCTTTTTGATTTTGCGGTACCACATCCGAATTAACCATATGTAAAATGGTTGGTTGCGGTAGTTTAATAAAATTTTCCTCAATGACTCGGTTGTGCTACAGTTTGACTCGGTTAATCCAGATATGGATTAAATTGGATGATGAGTCAGACGAAAATGAGGTATTTAATAGGATTATTTTGATTTTGGGTCCTAAAAAAGTCACCAAATTAGTGTTCGGATCCTAGAAAATTCCAAATTAAAATTTGAGTCCCAGGACCGTGATTGACCGTCTTGACAGTTAGAAATTTATTTATTTATTTTTATTTATTTTTATTTATTTAAAGTCGTTAGTTGCCGTTAACACGTGAGTCGCACGTGACAATTAAAAATCCACAAAGCACGTCTAACAGTTGAGAACATATGGAATCACACTGTCTGGATTATTTATCCGTTAAAAGACCGTTGACCCATCTTCAAACCCTTATAAACACCCATTTCTCAGGCATTTTAATACCCATTTTCAACCAAAACTTCAAACACCTGTAGACAATTTTTAGCTGATATTTTGGACAAAATCTAGATAGTTGCATAAGGATAAAAAGAAGAATAAGGGCATACAAGAACATGAGGTAACTTACATTCACACACACACTTTCAACTTGCATTAATAAAGCATACAAGTAAATTTTTGGAAATTTTTCTATGTGATTGCAGGTCTGTCAAATATGTGATCAAAAGGGTCATACAAACTTACTATACCCAGAGAGAAACTCAAAAAGTCAGAACCTACTGTGCAAAGAGTGTGCAATGAAAATATTAAGTTGTGCATCATGTGAATGTAATGAATGGCTTGTTGATGCCACTACAAATTATAATGGAGGTTGCACAATGAATAAAGTTCAAGTGACTGAAGCCAAAACCAACATAAAACAAGAAATAATATGTGCTGAGTTAGAAGACAAACTAAATGTAATGAGTTGTTTTCATTGTCTGAAAATCACTCATTTGGCTAATCAATGCTAATGGAAGTCATCCAAATACTTCACTACTAGCTGCAACAACACTATGAATCTATATACATCTAAAAAAAGAATGGAGTCTAGGTGATAAGTTTCTAAGGTGTAATGTCTGCAATGTTTTCAAATGGGTTTATAAGAAATCTGACCAAACTAGTAGTAGCTAAGGAAACACCTAATGCTAGAATGTAATGTGTGTTAATTGTCAAGTTGTAGTAGTTATGTAATCAGATGATGCAATGAAAACCAAGAGTATATAAGAAAAGTCTTTTATAAATAAGAGATTAAACTAACATGTTTCAAAATATGTTTACTAAAGAAAGTAGAGTATTATGTTTGCAACATAAAAGACTAAGATGTATGCAAAATAAAAACACTAAGTTGTTAGCCAAACCAAAACAATAAAAAATAGATTGAACCAAATTTGTTGCATTTAGTTTCCATCATTGGCCCACTGCTCTGGTGTGCCAATCCAATCCATCATCCTTGGTCTCTTCCCCCTTCCAGATGTTGAAGAAAATACACCACCACCTCTCATTCTTAGCCCACCCCTTCTGTCACCCCCTCTGCCAGTTGGTGGAATAGGATTTAATACCTACATTGAACAACAAGTTTGTTGAAAGGTTAAAATTTGAAGTTTACAAGAGATAAAAAATTGAAAGGGAAATTGAATAAGTTACCTGAACTGGTGTTGGTTCTCTAACTAGTGTTGTTTCCTCAGTTTGTATTATGCCAACACCTACAACATTCCCATTTTTTCTATGTAATGTCTGGCCTCTTGCCCTGGCTCTTGATCCTCTTCCTCTCAGCGCACCACCTCTGGTAGTAGTAGTGCTAACACTCCTTCCAAAAGAAATTGTTGTTGATACTGGTGGTTCAGAAGTTGGTACCGGTGGATCAGAAGTTGGTACTGGTATATCAGTGCCTCTTGCAGCAACACCTCTGCCATCCCTTCCTCCTCTTCCTCCTCTTCCTCTTCTAGAAGTTGGTACTAGTGGTACCTGATTTACAACATCAGTTGAAGATAGTGCATTATTAGTTGAAGTTGGTGGTGGTGGTGGTGATGATGGCCTAGTGGCTGGACTGGGCCTCACATGAGGCCCTGTGAAGGTTGTTGGAGCTGAAACATACACATAAGCCCGTAAATAAGCCCAATAATTTACCACTAAATATAAACAAAATATAAATGCAAGAAGTAACAGATTACCTTTTTCTTGATCTTATGCAGCAGCTCCTTTACAAGTACTCATGTTATGACCATACACATAACATTTCCCACACATGTATTTTCTGCTACTACCACCTTCATCCATGTCCTTTTTTCTCTGAGTTCTAGGTCTACCTGGTGGTCTACTATATTTAGCAGGATTGACTATCCTTGCATTCTGCAAGCACACTAGGTTAGTACAACATTACATAGTAAGATTATCTATTTGTTGGAGTCAACATACATGAAATTGCTACCTTGGGCCACAAAGCTTTGTCTTTTAAAGGTCCAATGGAAGGAACATATAGCTGTTTGTAGGAGTCAACATACATGTAAGAATGCACATACCTACAAATACAGAAGTAAAGTTAGTGACTAAGTATGTAGTTAAATGAGTTAACTGCAAAAAATAAAATACAATAAGATTGTCACTTACTTGTCATATGTCTTTGGTATAAAATATAAGCTTGCACAGATTACCATGCACACATGGTATTCTACATACTTGCCATTCGTTGTAGGTGCAAGTATGCTCCTCAAGATTCACAACCCATGAAATATCATTCTTAGTATCAAAAACGGACCAAATAAACTTAGATGAGGGTTGTTTAGTGAACTCATGGCTGAAATATAAGTGTTTCTTTAGGATATCTGTCACTCTAGGGACCACATTACCATCAGACATATTCTTACACACTTGTTCTCTATTAAAAAATATTCTCATTATAAGCAAATAAATTTTCTGCACCAACTTACATATAGGCAGCTTCCTCAGATCCATAATCCATGAATTGAAAGCTTCACAAAAATTAGATGTGACATGCTCACACTTTGATGACCTATCAAAGTAAGCTCTTGGCCATGTTTCAACTGGTTCTCTGTCAAACCACTCAGGTGCAGTAGGCTTTGCCTCTTTAAGTTTGTCCATTCATATAATATGCCCTACCTCACTGAATGACCTTGATGCTTCTCCATGTTATAAATTCAAGATTATTACCAGAATGTGACTTCTTAAAATTCTTATAAAGATGTCTAAAGTAATACCTATGACAGTGATTAACATCACTAAAATTTGTAGAAATCCCATCAATCAAACCCTTTTGCCTATCACTTATAAAAGTCAGTGCCCTTGGATGTGCTTTCAACTCTTCTGCCACTATACTTAGAAAATCTATCCATTTTTCTTTACATTTTGACTGAAAAATGCAGATAGCAATGGGAAACAGACCATTGTTTCCATCAAGATATGTGATTGACAACAATGTACCACCATATTTACCTGTCAAATGACATCCATCTAGTCCTAATATATGTCTATTTGACACCAAACTATCTAAAGATGACCTATATGCAATACACAATGACACAAATTTGTTATTTGAAGGATATGTTCTTAATGAAACAGTGTTGTTTCTAGGATTCTCTTTCAATATTTGATCACATAATGCAGGCAATAAGGAGTATCCTTCTTCATAACTACCTAAAATCTTCTCATTACATAAATGGTAAGCATGCCATGCAGTATAGTAAGAAATATCAACTTTTTATTCTTCTTTACCTCACCCATAAAGTCCCTTGGCTTGTAATTAGGATGTGCTTTGAAGCATTCTAGCACCACCTTGCATACCCATCTTGTATTATCCAATGAATGTTTGA
The DNA here is from genome assembly GCA_023531435.1 of Papaver californicum. Taxonomy (NCBI): domain Eukaryota; kingdom Viridiplantae; phylum Streptophyta; class Magnoliopsida; order Ranunculales; family Papaveraceae; genus Papaver; species Papaver californicum. The sequence goes on along the minus strand of JAJJMC010015410.1, from coordinate 107,961 downwards.
GCCCATGAATAGACTCACAAGTATGAGTAAAGTGACCTGAAAATACAAACATCACAACATTAGTTAGTACAAAGTTAAAACAACAAATCAGTTAAACATACACAAAAACATCACAACATAAACTAACCAGATTTGCACTCAAATGTTTGACCCCCAGGGAGCACAGAGCAGTAAACCTTCCACTGACAGGTCTCATTCTTGCACTTATAAGACTGCTTTTTTGCCTTGTTCTTCACTTGAATAATGCAGTAATTCATGTCAAGTGCTAGATCCTTTATATAATCCCTGCAAAGTACTTTACTCAAACATTGTTGCCCAATAAATAATTTCTCCACAATAACTTGATTTTCAGACAACTTGTGATCTTCATCTATGTTTTGTGTATCTTCAACAAATTTCTTGAAATCAACAGTTGAACCTAGTGTTGCTTGAATCTGACCAGTGAGGTTGATCTCTACATCTTCATCAATCTCGGGTTCATGATTCCGTTCTTCATCTTCACTTTCATTGTCTTCATATGGAATCTCATCCTCATTTATTGTTTCACAAGTGTTGTATGTTGTTGCAAATAAGTAATCATCATCCAGCTGTGAAATATCTTCAATAGTAGATGCTTGACTTCCAGTTGTGCTTGACTCAGGTTGACTTAAAGTTGTGCTTGACTCAGGTTGACTTAAAGTTGTGCTTGACTCAATAGTAGTTGCAGTTTTCTTTGGGTACAAAATAGGTAGAAAATCTAAGTCTTTTTCAGGTCTATAATCAGGCATTTTCTCCAGGTTAGGATGCTCATCCCTTCTGTTTTTTCCAACAACATATCCACCTTTACTTGGATAGTATCTCATTAACTCTTCCATTGTACCTGCACAACCACAATATTTAAATCATTACCCACCCATTATTCTGCAAATACTTAATCAACAATAATCAAATGCTCACTGACAAACAAGCTCAACCACACACACAACATATAATAATCATAGTATACAACCATAAAAGGAATCAGTAGGACCACAATAAAGCTCCATCATCACTGAATTAACTATTCCCAAAAGAATCACTCGATAAAATCTAAAAAAATTATGGAACAAAACAAAACCTTGAAAGACAAAAGGTAAAACAAAATTCATCTATTAAATTACTCTTTCTGCCACATAATAACTTTCTTATTCATCATTAACGACAAAAAATGAAAACCTCCAAACTAAAATCAACAAATTAGGGAAATACGATAACTTACCTCACTCAAGAAATTAGGTAATTCGAACACCAACTTTAACTGAAGAATCTTCTTTATCGACAATAATAACACAACAGTCTAATTGAATCAATCATATCCCCTCAATTATGTTGTCGATTTTGGTCAATCACAAATCTCAGATGCACCGACTACACTTGCAAGAGGAAACCCTAAAAAAATAGAATGAAACTTGATTTTGGATTTAGAGTATAAAGATGAGCTTTTGTTTCCCACGTGTTTTCAATCTCAGCCGTCATTTGTTATTAATTATTAACCCTACACGTGGCAAGCAGAAAGGGTTGGGTTAATAAATAATTAGAAGTCTAATATTACGTTAGTAACTCCTATATTTAACTAGCTTTTTTAACTGTCAACAATGATCCTGGGATCCAAACTCTAATCTAAAGCTTTCTGGAACCCAAACGCTAATTTCGTCATTTTTTTTAGGACCCAAAGTAAAAAAAAACCTATTTAGTACAGTATGTTGCTACTCACGGGACAAACGGTAAGTACCTAGAGGAGGAGAGGAGAGCAGCAGCTGGAAAAAAAAAAGAGACTGAGAAAATGGCGACAGAGAAAATGGGGATCAAGATCCAAACTAACCCTGATGAACCCAAACTCACTAGCCTTGGTGTTAGATCTTGGCCAAAGTAACCCTCTCCCTCTCTCACTGTATCTCTTTATAATCGTCTTTTTCTTCAGTTTTTTTTTAGGGTACTGGTAGTAGTATCTGCTATGACTAAAACTCGTTATTTGATTCATTCAGTCAAAATTTCAGTTTTTTATGGGTTAATGCTAGATTTCTATGGTAGTAGCTTGTGATTAAAGGGTATGACTCATGAGTCGCTGCTGCTATTTGGAATATTCTTCAAAATATGTTATTCTAGGCGCCAAAGGGATAGTTGAGGTGCCTGGGCGCCTCGCCCAACCAAGGCGAGACCTTTATCTAGGGAATTTTTTTCTTATAACCTGAATAAGAACCCAAACCCAATATACAGCACTGAGGTCTTTTTTTATATCTTTGAATCACTAGTTTCATTGAGGTTAAAGCCTTGCTCATTTGTCTTTGAAGTAATATAGTACATTATGACTAGTGCTGCGTCTCCGTATTTATACCCCAATGCGATGCCGCTACCTTGCCCCAAACAAGATAGGCTGAAATGCTTGAACTAACTTAAACCATAATCTAACATTGATCTGCGGAAATTTGATGCATTCATGTATTATATGTCATGTGAATATTCACTAGATGCTAATTAGGATTTACTTAAATCTCCAAACCATGGACTACTTCCTTAGGTCTGTAACACCAACAATGCTCGTCATGGGGTGCATTATGTATGAACATTACATTGTTGGATAAATGTATGCACCATCTATTAGGAACTCTGTTTGTGGAACTGGATTAATGACGGAAGGATTTTGCTAACTGTGGTGATTTGGTTGATAAACTAGGTGGGAAGGTCCCCCAAGCACATTTCCATGGACGTTTACTTCAAATGAAACGTGTTACCTGTTGAAAGGGAAAGTGAAAGTTACTCCTGATGGTTACAATGACTTTGTTGAGATTGGTGCTGGCGATTTAGTCGTGTTCCCAAAAGGAATGAAGTGCACTTGGGAAATTTCAGAAGCTGTTGACAAGCACTACAACTGCGAATAGTTCGGATAATTTGCATCAGGAACGACCACATATGATGTGGTCTGGTTTTTCTGTAAGTGCGTGGATAGGTTCTATAATGCTTATGGCGTAATAGTACTATTACACAGAGATATGATATTCTAAACTTGTTGCATTAATTCTCAAGTAAAAGAATCTGACTCTAAATGTTACATGTTAATTGAGAGATGAATGTTTTATACATTGGATTGCTTGAATTAGCATGTTTATTATTTCTTTCTTTTCTTTTCTTTCTTTCTATTGAAACAAGAAAACATGCAGTTTTTACAAGGGAATAATTACATTAATCTCAAGAAAACCTACAGCTATCGTTATAGCAAAAAATTACAAGCTCATGGCTCTGGATGAGACCTCTGCCTCGCCTTCCAATAAATCCCCATCTGTTACTTCACTACTACTGCCCTGCAAACAGTGTTCACGAGTTAATCTAACTTAGTTTTGTCAAAATAATGATACATGTATACGTATGACATGCCTTAACAAAAGTTTCACAGGCTAAAAGACCAATGAAGACATCAAGCCACTACAGGTTTTCACTAGAGTGATCAACCGGTTGACCTAACTAAACAGAACATTACATGTATTCTCCTAATCTAACGGCAGCAATTTTTCTTAATACATGCAAGCCAAATAGCAATATGACTTTGGCCACTGGTCACTGGCGAAGTAGCACACCATCTTGTATCATCTTACCTTTAATGCACCGACAGACTTCATTATCCATTCAGTGAAATGAATTTTAATTAAAATGTCCAGTTTCCAAGCTAACCTAACATCCTAACCCTTGGGCACTGAATAACCATATGGACCTAAAGAATATTAAATCAAATCATTTAGATACGTACCCGATCTTTCAACTTGGCTTCAGAAAGATAACACCGTAATGCACCATCACCCCGAAGAATTTTTGCCCCACAACCCACTGTGCGCAGTGAACCAAGTGCCTCTTCGTCGATGACAACTGCATCTACCTTGTCTTTTCCTGTTTTTGTATCTGGAATCTGAGAATGATGAACAAATTTTCAGAAAACTACACTACTTGATTAGAAATGCTAATGCATGATGTTACAGCATCTTACTATGTCGTTCAATGCCCTAAAAGACCAACAATTAAAAACATGAGATACTTCAACTTCCACAAGAAGGATCCTATTAACATCATATGCAATGCATGTCTAATTTTGAGATACTTCACCGTCACAGATGTTTCAAAAATTCACTGCTGCTTAAGTGTAACGTAATAGAATTACCTCGTACATAGCTTCAGTGAGAGTGCTCTCCAATATGGCTCTTAAGCCTCGTGCACCAGTGTTTTTAACCATTGCCTTTTCCGCTATCAATCTTAGTGCAGTTTCTGTAAAGTGTAGCTTGACCTGACATAAGACACGACATTAATTATAAGTGATAAAATATGTCTTGCTCATTCCAACTGAACCTCACCAAAATAAATATTCTTGGGACTGAGATGATACTAATTAAAGTATTAACCAACTTACATTATTCATGCTAAACATTTTTTTGTACTGTTTCCCCAGTGCATTTTTGGGCTCCGTCAGGACCTACCACAGGAAAAAGTGACAACAGAAGAATACGTCAGCTTGCAGGGACTATGACAGGACAAAGCCTAATTAGAACTTAAATGCCACTAACGTTGTGGTGTTTGGAAATCAAACTTGATCTACGCTTTCCAGGCTAAGAAAAATAAATTTTTCTTTACCCAGAGATCGAGTCACTGAAAATCCAGCTAACACAATAAACGTTGAACTTCATCCCTTTAAAATTAACACAATAAAATCTTTTTGCATAGCTAGCATACAGTCATGGAGATGATACGAGAACTCAATCTTTACGAGGATTATCTCCATGCCATGTATACATCATGGCATCAACAACCCGCCCTATCTAAATCTTCTAGACCCCTCATTTACATAGTAAAATGGTCAAAGTTTTGGAATCAAGTGAATTTCAGTGCTTAAGATATATTTACTAGAACTAACCTTTGATCATCTCCATGTGAGGAACATGAGGTTAGATGAAAAGGTCGGCTAATAACCATTAGTTTCGGATAAAATATTGATGAGGTTATGATGTTTACTACGTGCAAATTTCTTTGAGGATGTTACCCATGAAAAACGACTTATTAGTGGGTTTTTCTATGTGAGCCTTGTGCAAACACAATGTGAAACTGTCCCGCATAAAGATCACTGCTCTGACATGGAAATGCATTACCTGCACAAGTTGATCCTCATTCAAGGCCAGCAAACTAACTAGAATTGGAAAGCGTCCAATAAATTCTGGTATTAGACCATATGCAATAAGATCCCCACTTTCAACCTGCCAATTGCACAAGTAAAAATAAGCCATATTCAGAAATCTCAAAGTTCATGCTCAGAATCTGTTAAAATTCTTACCGATTCCATTAAAGACGACGTAACAACAGCATTAGATGGTGTTCCAGTTCTCATGTTTGCACGTACTGGAGCTCCAAAACCTATAGAAGAGTCTTGCCGTCTAGATAATAGTAAAAAAAATAATCTTAACTCTTGAATTCTCTTAAACTCCATAGAAACAGCAGAAACTTGATCCAGAAGTACTGCCAACAGATAATACTATAAGATTGTATTACCTTTCTGAAATAGTCTTTTCCAAATCAATGAAGGCTCCACCACAAATAAACAGGATATCCTTTGTATCTATCTGCAGATCACAATACAATCAAAGATCCAAATGCGATTTAACTGCGTGTTTATATCAAATGCATGAATTAAGCATAATATGAATAAAAAATGTGCTTCACCCTTTACCTGAATGTTATCACCACGAGGATGCTTGCGAGCTCCCTTCTCTGGCACATTCACTATCTGAGAAAGAAGGCTCTAGTTTTAGATAATCAAAGTAAAGATGGTAGCAAAGAAGTAAAATTGCTAAAACTGGTTACGGGGGCTTCATTTCGAAAATAATGCACGCATCACATGAATGTACCCCATGGAAGTATGAGGAGTAGTCGAAATAGAAACAGAGAGTGTGGGACAAAATTATATGCAAATACCTCATGGAAAGCATGCCAGATTGGAGATAACAAAGTCAACATAGATATTCAACCATCAACCGCAGTATAATCTATTGAAGAAAAGTAATCTGGGAGGAATAATAATTCTAATTTTGTAAGGAAGATTGATAACCGGGCTAAACAACCTACAAACTTAATTAAGCAATAATATCAGTTCTAGCCTTTACCTATTGTGTTAGACGCAGGACTAGGTAAAATTGCTTAAAGGAAAGCAAGAGTAGCTACTAGATACAAGAAAAACAACATCTCAAAAATTCAATGAGATGTAAAAGTGTATTTACTATAAAAAAAAGAGTGGTGATATATATGTGCACTTACAGTTCCTTCCAGCATTTTGAGCAATGCCTGTTGAACACCCTCTCCGGATACATCTCTACTAATGTTCATGCTCTCGGCCTGCATATTAATTTGTTAAGTTAGAACAAATACATCCCAACGAGTCCAAATAATTATTCAACTAAGCAAGAACAGATAATATATTATACCTTTTTAGTTATCTTGTCAACTTCATCAATATATACAATTCCTTGTTGAGCAGCTTGCACATTGAATTCAGCCACCTAAACACCAATTTTAAAAGGGCCAAAAATGAATATCACCCCACTTAGGAAAAGCAATATCGAGTTTGTTCAATCAGAAGTGACCTAATCGAAATACATACCGTCAGTAGTTTATACAATATTGACTCGACATCTTCTCCGACATAACCAGCCTGTAAAAAGAGGTATTTACCTAGTTTAGGTTTTGCTCAACATTTATCAATGAAAACCCTGAAGGACTTTACAATAGCAATTTAACAATCAACGTAAATGAGATCATAATACTAAAAACGAAGACTACTTACATTTGTTAACCACTAACCAATAAACTTAATATGGGTCACAAGAGCACATGCTGATTGAAATTTAATCTAAACATGAGTGGTAACCAACATGCCTGTGTCAGTGTTGTGGCATCTGCAATGACAAACGGTACATTCACAAATCGAGCTAGCGTTTTTGCAAGTAACGTCTTTCCTGTTTTCAAAGTCCATATCGTAAACATGTGTGTCAAAACATAAATCTACACTATCACCAGTAAACAGTTTTACTGGCACGGCATTAAGGCTCCACAATCACAGAGCAGAGTGCATACCTGAACCAGTTGGACCCATCAGTAGGACATTGCTTTTCTCTAACTCAACAAAATCTGGCTCATTACTTGCAGCAGGCAAGCTCCCCGATTTTGCAGCAGCCCTAAGATTTAAATAGATAATATTTAGTACGGTATCAAGCAGCAGCACTACCACCACTTGATAAGATACCTATACTTCTATGTTCCAGAAACAAAAAAATATCAACTCTTTACTTTTGGCATACAACATAAGCATGACTTACAGAATAAAGATTGTAACGGGAAACGAAACTCTTACAAGTTATAATTCTAGTAAAACCATGAAAAAATTACCCTTTTTGCATAGAGCCATGATATATCCTTTTATAGTGGTTATAAACAGCAACCGAAAGCACCTATAAATCAAAATAAACCATCGCCACAACGCTGCTCAAATTTATGTAAAGTTTTCATTTTCTGAACACTATCATACAATTAGGACTAAACGAATTGAATTTAACGAAAATGGCACACCTTTTTCGCTCTTTGTTGCCCAATAACAAATTTATCAAGACCTTTACAGATCTCTTTAGGTGTTGGTAAATCTTTACCCAAATTCGAACCTCCCCAACCATTCTTATCTCCAACAGAGCCATCTCCAGCAGCACCAATGCTACTAGGTCCTCCTCCACCAGACCCACCAGTGGGTATTATGTTACGAATGATAGTACCACCAGATGCAAATGGTGGTCCTGGAGGATGGTGCACTGCTAATACATTTGGTGCTGGTGGACCAGGCGGTGGCGACCAATTCTCAGGTGGTTCGCCACCATATGACTTCAATGTATCCCAAAATGAATTCCTTAGACGATCAGCAGCGGCACCACCACCAATAACCAATTGATCATCACCACCATTAGATTTACCACCCTTTTTTCTAACACGACCAATCTCTATAAAATTACCTTGTAATGGTGTAAACTTATGAGGACGAAAATAATAAGCAGTTTTACAATTAGGGCATAAACTCACAGCCTGATGACCACCACCACCACCACCACCTGATTTCTCACCGCCACTCCCATTAGGATTCTCGGAGAAAACAAGGTCCATTTTATTTGAACATCTTGGGCAATTGGCTTCTGCCTTGATTTTACGAGTCGATGTATATTCATCAGAACCACCATTATCATTACTACCACCTCCTCCTTCCCATTTATGTCTTTCCTGTAAACCTAATAATTCTCTCCTCTTATAACTATGAGTATTGAAATTATTATCTAAAGATGATTGGGGCTTTGCTAATACACTGAGTCTTGCTATTCGACTTCCTGTTTCTCTTAATCTGTTTAATCTGAAAATTCCAGACATTTTTATTTCAAAATTCCATTTACATAAAATGAAAACAGAGAATAGTAGAAAGATGATAAGATTAAGATCTACAACAGTCGAGAGAAAAGATGAGATTGGGATCTGATTGTATATATAATTGTTGTTATCTGAAATGAATTTATACGAATTAATTTAGGATAAATGAAGGAGAGAATAGTGTAGGAGAGAAGTAAGAGATGAGAAAATTACTCTCTTTCGCTCAAAAAAGGAGACTCCTTTTAATGTTTTCTTCTTATCTGCTTTTGTTTTAACCGGGGCTTATAGAATTAACAGGTGCTTCAGAAAAAGACAAAATATGATCATTTACTAGTAATACCCTATTTCTTAGTCGTAAATTTTTAAAAATGACTAAAATATTTCTCTCTGATGGGTCCTAATAACAATTAATTTAGTAAATTAATTAGATTAGATTAATTATATAGATTATTATTATGATTTAAATTGGATAAACTTTTTTTTATGAGTAGAGAAGAAGAAAGGTTTTTGAGGGAAAAAAGTGAAAACCTAGATGATTGTGTTGATCTTAACTTAGATTCTGAGTTAGACTGGATATATAAAGGTGATCAATTGATGTATGAAGCCAAAAATGAGGGTGCAAATGAAGAACCTCAATCTTAAAATGAAAAAAACAAAGCTCAAAATGAAGAACCTATAACTCAAAACACTCAGGTAAACCACTAAGGTCAAGCACTATGGTAAGGCCTATCGCTTGGCTATAGCTTAATTATAGCCAAGCGATAGAGAGCTCCAAAAAGTCCCACTATAGAAGTTATGGCTTGGCTTGCTGGTATCCGTCTCGCACTATGCTGACGGATACCAGGTATCCGTCAATATAATTCTTGGATCCACACTAATATAACAGAAACATAAAGGAAAATAATGGGACCCAAATTTTTATTTTTTGACGGATACCTGGTATTTGTCTTTATGGCTTAGCTAGAAGTGGGATCAGATGTGATCCCACTTATAGCCAAGCCAAAACTTTGGGTATTATAGCCAAGATACCATAGTACTTGCCTTTGGATAGATTATAGTTATAGCCAAGTCATATACCTCACCATAGTGCTTGGCCCAATAGCTTACAGATGGTCGAATTTTTGGTTGAAATCGTCGAATCAGTGTGGGAAGGAAACACACATCGTAAGAGTCAGCATGGTCGTGAGGTTACTACCATGATGATTCTTCATAGGTCGTCATGGTTGTACCATCCAACGGTGACAAACCTTATCTGCAACTTTACCATTTTATGAAAAATCGTCATGGTCCAACATATGACAGTGACGACCCTTACCTCCAACTTTGTTCATTAAGAGTCGTCATTGTATTATGTCTATACCATGATGACTCTTGAATCAAAAATTCCAGTATGAAATATGTGTTAGGGTCGCATCGGTTCATACCATATACCATAACGACCCTAACCAAGTTTAATATGAAGTCTCCATTGTCAATAAAAATAACCTTGACGACTCCAATTGGGATTTATTATTATTTGTTTTGCTTTTGTAAAACAAATTCATTGAAAAGGAATACATCTTTCATCATAATTTCATTGAAACGAAAATGAATACATCTTTCATAGCATAATATTTAAAGGAAAATAAATAGCATATATCATAACATTTCCCTTAAAACACTTATTCATATAGGGTGAAATCGTAGACAGTGTTTTCCAAGATGCGATAACAATCATCATGCTCAAACTTTTTTCCTTGGACAACCTCATATCCGGCGTGAGCCATCGCCCACTAAAAAAACCAATCAATTTAAGTTAGTATTACTTAACACTAATTTGGATGAAACCATTATTGACATACTTACTCTTATTGTACCCGCCTCTATGGGATGGGCTTCATTTACGACTTTCATTTACTCTTTAAAAGCTTCACACTCTCTAAGGAGTTATTGGAATCTATTCTTAACGTTGTCGGGTGATCTACTATTACGATTTCCGTCTAATGTCGTGAAAACTATAAATATACGCCCCCACTAGAAATTTAAGTTTGGATCCAAGATATCGTTGGCGGCTATAAGCTCCATTTCCTTAAGCTCTTCTTCATGGGTTGTCCAAGTCACCCATGCTCTAACTATCGTTATATCTTCATTTTCAGTGTAGGGAGTAGCCGACATGGGTTTTTTCCTTCTTATTTTTTTGGATGATAAAGAGAGTATAACGAAATTCAAAGTTGAAATGTGTAGTTTGGGTGAGGATGAGATTAGTGAAGGGTCCTTTTATACATTTTAAGGACCCAACGACTAGTTTTTTTTAAGTTGAAATGTGTAGTTTGGCTTTCATTTTATACATTTTGAGGATGAGATTAGTGAAGGGTCGTCGATAGTCCCAATTGTATTGCTTGCAAGTAAAAAAAAACAATAAATGATTCTAGGGTTGTTAATGTCTTGGTGTTTTAACATGACGACCTCTGTGGTTTGACAAATGCCATAAATTGCCATGTAATTAGAGTCGTCACATATGTTTAAAGTCGTCATTCTTTTAGTTAAAAAACGATGCGACCCTAAATACACTTTTTTTCTTCAGGGAAAATAACCAACCAGGATCGTCATGGTCGAGAATCAAATACCATGGCGATTTTTCATAATTCTAACCCGCATATATAGGGTCGCCATGGTCTAAGCTTTGCGACCATGCCGAACCTTTCCATGTAACTGCAATTTTTCGGTTTATAATCTAGATTTACGCTCAAAACATACGTACATTCATATTCAACAAATATAGTAATGGGTTTTAGTTTACTTACTTTCTAATTGGGACCATTTTGTTGTCTGATTCTTCTCGATTTGATTTCTTGGTACTTCTCGACTTTAACTTTTTTTTAAGTTTCCCTATGATTCTAGGTGGTGTTACTTCTCTCTGGAGATTTTTCATACGAGTCATGTATGTAGAAGAAGTTAATTGTGGATTCGAATTGATTTTGAAAAAAAAATGGAATCGCTAGGGAAAAAAAGGAGAAGATGGGAGGTTTTTTGTTTTTGTTTTTTATTTTGAAATAGAAATGGGGTATGATTTTGGTTAAGTATAATAGAGTTTTAGGATTAGTTATTAGGTAAGGGTAAATTAGTATTTTTGCTATTTTTTGACACCCCCTTACTATTAATGGTGCATGGGTAGATTTCATAAAGCCCCTTATTAATTCCACAAGCCCCAGTTAAGCCAGGTTGTCTTGTCTCGATTGTTTTTTTTATCACAAAATAAACTCATTTGTATTAATCGTGAACCAAGGTTACAAAAGGAAACATACAATAAAAGGATAAATATGAAAGTTTCGACAAGAGAAAAAAAAGGAACTCCAGTGAAGCACAAATACATGTATGAGAGATCCCACATATTTGGAGAAAGAATAGTCATATGCCAACCATTTTGATCGAATGTCTTCTTCAGTGGAATGAAATCCTACACACGAGCGACTAAATCATAATCTTGAGCTCGGAAATAGATCTGTATTCTTTTCTGCTGATAAGTAAAATCACTTTTAGAGGTGTTTGGACTCTCGTTATATATTAAGAAGTTACTTATTGTCTTAATTAAGTTGAAAATCCTAAAGTTAGTTTGGTAACACGATTCCATAATGACTTCTAAAGCTAGATGTAATTTTGTCATCATTTTTTTGAACCCCTAATTCACTCTTAACATCATCTACAAACCATAACTCATCATGTTTACATTAAAAACCTTTAAATTTTCTATAAACAGATGATCCATCACTAGTATAATTCGACCAAAATTCAGCAGCATCCTTAGTTTCAAAGATAATACCTTGAGAAGAAAGATCAAGCCAACTAGAGTTATCAAATTGAATTGAACCTTGATCATCATCAACAAATTCTTCTTCTTGAGCTATAATAACTTTAGTATTATCATAGGCTATGTTGTTATAGTTAGAATCTAAAGCGAAGTAATCAGATCTTATACCACTTTCAGACTCATCAAATTCTTCTTCCTTTTAAAATTCATCATCAGCAGATGCAGAATATGCAACAACAATATCATAATCATCATCATTGTCTATATTGTGTTATAATAACTCCCAGTCCTGTAACTCTCCTTCCATGGTTGGTGTAGCTAATAAGTTCATAAGAATTTCTCGTTATCATGAGAGAAAAGAGAAAAAAAGAGTATCTTTATTTTCCCAGACAAATCATAATAATAACTAGTGTTGTTAAAATTTTCTTTAAGAAATATGAAGAATTCAATAGTCAATTTAAACTCGTTACATAGGTGTAGCTGGTGATTTTATGACCAAGGGAAAAATGGTCATTTTACAACCAGCCAGTCCTTTTCAAGCTCGTTTACCCAGTCAAGTCACATTTAAGTTTTCAAAATATGATTAAACGTCACGAAGCAAAGTTCAAGCCTAAATACAAGACAGAGCTTCGCCCAAGATGGAGCTCGATCCTCGACCAGGGCAAAGACAAAGCTTAAGCCTAGGTCCAAGGTGGAGTTCAAGCTCGATCAAGACGAAGCTCAGGCTTCAGCCAAGACGAAGGCAAAGCCTCGTCTAAGATAACATCGAAGCCTTGTCCAAGACGAATATGAAACTCAGGCTTATCCTAAGCTAGGGCTTAACCCTAATTTCGAGACAAACCTCATGCATACACTTAAGTCAATACTCAAGCTTATACTTAAGGCAAAACTGAGACTTAAGCTTTCAAGCTCAAGCCAGGATTCAAGATAGCTCCCAGACACAACATGAGACTTAACTTCAAAGAAGGCGCGACTTAACCTGATCAAACTAACAATCATGTCAATGCATGACACTTTATCACGGTCAGTTCCATAACTAGGCTTCACAAACAAGCTCAAGACTTTACAGTCTTGAGCACATCCAGAGCCAAAACGTTAAGCTCATGACATCTGAGATTCATTCGAGTTTTACAAGCGTGTTCCTGGATATTTCATCCCTCGGAGCTCACAAACTCGACTGTGGGACACTCACAATGGAATTAGGGTTTTTACTCTCCTCAAAGAAAGACACCATGCTTCATTTCCTCTTATGGACAACCATGCATCAACTATTCGCTCAACGGGTGGTTCGCCCTGCTCATGTGATTGGACAAAGACTTACCTTGCTCCTATAATCGGACAACAAATCACATTGATCCTATGATCGAACAACAATTCGTCTTGCTCCCCTGACTAGAGCTTCTTCTCAGAGCCAACAATATTGATTTGCTCCCAAGCAAATGTACATAACTAAGTCATGTTTGACCTCAACCAAGGTTGTGCTTTCCTTATGACACTCACAGCTATAACAAGCCTCCTTGAGCTCTCCACACGACTATGACCGGCCTCCACATGTAAAACGTAGTATTTCTCCATCTTGGTTACGTCAACTTCGGAGAATACTATCACATCGCACGATACGTCATATACAAAAGATGATTACGCCACAATAATGGGGTGGGGGGATATATTTAGGGTTTTGGTATGGCGGTCTACAACATGTGTGATTACCATCCTAATCCCACGAGGAGGAGAATAATCGGTCACAAGAAATCAATTACGGAGGATAGACTTAAATCCTTAATTTATCCTTAACTATTCATAATATAAAGGAGGTGGTGTTTATCTTACTCCTCGGCCTTATCTCATCGACTAGAGATTAGGATTTTGTAGAGTTGTAAATCGACCAACTCTCAGTCATTCTAAAAACACATGTTCACAACTACGAACAATAACCTTTTACAAAACTCATTTCTCAGAGCTTTTTCATATGCAAGTCTCTGCAACTTAAACTCTGATCTAATCTCTTTGAGATTCCCTCCCTATACCGACCCTATTTCATTATTATGTGATTGAAGCAGCCCTTGAATGTCATTTTCTTGGTTTAGACAAAGACTATTTGTAATCAACCTTTTTCCCTCTTACAAACCGTAACCACTTTTATCTGTCTTACCCTTTTACAATTTTCATCGTCTACAATAGGTCTTTTAAAAAGATTTCTAATGGTGTAAATTTTACAAATACATGTCTTTTGGTTTGTGGGTTATTTTAATTCGAAATTTTAACACGTAAGGGTGGATAAAGAGAAAAGCAAGAAAACTCTTATCTCTCTTTTTGCCTTAAGAATTGTGCAAATTCTAAAACACCCAATTTTTTTGAGACGAATGGATTTTTTTGTTTGGGAGAAACTACAACACACATAAGGCATTCCCCAATTCCGTCTTCAGCTGCCAGTTTATTAGGGGTGAGCAACGGATGAGTGGATGTAGATTTGGTATTACCCACGTCTAATCCATTAATATTGCAGATTTGAGATTTTCACCCGCTTTCAGTCCATTACCCAGCGAATTTTACATCCACGGGTGAACGGATGAGCGGATTGGATACATATGGACTGGAAGATTTTGTGAAAACATGACGTTTGCACAAACGATGTTCCTTGCACCTGAGTTTTTTCAAAACAAGCGTCAAAATTGGAATTCATATGTTTAATAAGTATAACATAAATGAAACTAATGACCAAACCTGTAATACCCAGATTCGGCATGTAGGGTTCGTCAAATTGAATACAAGTAATGGTTTGTCCTTTCCTAACACCGAGGCATTTTCAGTACATCTGGCTTCAGAGTTGGCAAAAAAACTCTATGAGTTAAGCGTCCTCAAGATGGGAGCAATCCAGAGATGGGTGACCTCCCAAAAAGTTGTTGTTGGATGACCACAACGATGCCAATTGAAAACCTCACACTGCCGAATGACCGCAGTAGCTAAGTGGTGACAGTATCGGTGGAGGGCCGGTTCATTACAAAACCACTTATGGAGCTTTTGTTAACATCAAACTTCATCATGATAAGCTAAATATTAGGAGTTTGGTATGTTGATGCAATTCTTATAACCATTTTGTTAACGTTTTCGTATGTTTAAGTGTCTAAATGAACTTCATTTTGGTATATATTGTCAGATTGATCATTCAATGATGGGGACTTATGGTGTTGATCACGGCGAAGTTGTTATAACAACTGGAGTATATCCAATATTAGCAATTAACATTGGAGCTCAGCTTTATGTATTCAACATGGAACTGAATGTGTGAAGATGTCTAGTCTTAAGGCGTGGAGTATGAAGAAAGTTGAAATCAGAGAAAAGGTTAAGCCCTAATCAATATGAAACAATATATATTACCTACCAACTTCCCATAATAACCTTCATAAATATGTATTATACAATTACTATTCTTAGGGTCGGGTGTCCAACGAATGAGTGATATTTCACCCGTGTCCAATCCATGAAAACTTCGGATTTCAGAAATCCATCTTTATCCAGTCCATTGAGAAGCGGATCAAGTGTCCACACATCAAATTGCGGTTTGAATCAGGCGAAATTCGTGAATTTGAATGTTTTGCTCACCACTATATAGAAGTTATTAAGATATTTAATTCGCGACTCAAACATGCGAAATAACTAATTTTATTATATGAATACAATCAAATAGTTATTATACCTGGTAAAACTTGAACAATATACAAGAGAGTGTATGACGAAACTAATGCATTAAATGAATAACATGTTCATGACTTTAGGTTACATCCTTAACCAATAAGAAAGATTTAGTTCATCATGGATTTCTCAAAATCCATAGAAAACATATCAGAAAGCAAGTAAAGCAAACCCTAGAAATCGTGATGATCAATCGCAACTCCAAGCCCTAACTCCTTGTTCTCCTTGTGTTTTCAAGTGTAAAAGGTAAGTTCTTAATGTCTTAGGAGTCTCCTTATATAGTATCCACGAAATCTAGGTTTTTAAATCCTTACGGGACTGTGTTTTTCATGTTTTAGAAGCCCACACACGTGCCAAACTCCCCCAGTTACGGTTGGGTCCGAGTCCAAGAAACCCAACTGTAATTCTTCCTGGACATTTTTTTGTATTTCACCGTTTTGATCATAACTCTCTCATACGATGTCCGATTGACCTCATTTTTTTTGGGTTGGATTCTTATTTCAATTATTTACAAGATAACAATGACAAAATCTTTATATCCCATAAACTAATTTTATGGTTGGGTTTTAGTGTCTAGACCCAACTGTAAATTTTTCTGGAATTCTTCTTCAAAATTGACTTCTTTTACGGTTGGGTTTTAAGGTACTTTCCCAACCGTAAATCTTTCTGGAGCTCTTATTTCAAAGTTAAGCTTCCATCCTTTAACCTCTCCTTTTTATGACAGAATGAACTCATTTCCTCTTCTTTGCTCTCTTTAACACCATTTCCATTGATTTCGGATGACTCACCTAATATAAGACATAAGATAGAAAACAAACATAATAACAAGTAATATGCAAGAATTATAACTAAAGCAAGAATGAAAATGACAATAAAGACATGTAAATTAAGCACCTATCAAATTCCCCCATACTTTCCTTTTGCTAGTCCTCGAGCAAACTACCTACCTAAACTAAACTAACTAAAATACAAAAACTCCATTTCGTTGAGGATACAGTTACACTTAGCATGTATAACAATCCCTATGCAGTGCGTACCGGCCGGTACGGCTGAAATTTTGGCGGTTTTACCGGTACCGGCCGGTGAGCGATACGAAATCAAGAATACCGTCGAAACGGTATTCTTCCGAGAAAACCGGCCGGTACGGTAAAAAACCAGTTTTACCCGGTATTACCGGTACGTTATATTAGCTATCAGATTAAAAACCTAATCTAATCCAACGGTGAGCGAAAATCAGGTGAAAGGCTTTCACTTCTTCAGCCGGTACGTACTGCATAGCTTCTTCTTCATCAGAAAACCTAGCCATCAGAAAGTTTCTTCTTCATTTATGTTCTGCTTCTCTATCAGTCCATCTCTTACAGTCTTACTTCCTTCTTTCTTCTCTTGAGGACATTATTGCTTCAGATTCCATCGATTTCTACATAGGTCGTAATTTGAAGTTTGTTCTTGCCCAATACTTTGTATCTTCTTTACCAAAAAAATTAAAATGCTTGTTGTTTCTTTTACTTTCTTTAATTGTAGGTTTAACAGTCTTAATGTGACCCTTCTTCCCAGTTAATACATCCTTTATCATCTTTGGGTCCAATATGATTAACAGTCTTAATGAACCTGTATCCGGGAAATCAATTCTCTTCTATTGATTATTAGCTTATTTATTATTAGTATCAATTTTAATATCCAGTTAATTCAAATGTGTGGAAATTGTTTAATTTGCTGAAAATTTTGAAGCTATAGATGGATTTATGGGAGATTGTTATGATAATTAATAAAATTTACTTATCGAAGTTGCGAGGTAATCTCAAAATTCTAAGTCATTTTTTGGGATAATATAGACAGTTAAAGTTTCGATTGTCTGATCATGCTCATAGTGTAATATGCATGAGTTAGGAAACAAGTCTGGTATGTAACACCGGTAAGGGAGAAAAACTAGTAACACTAAAAGGCTCTGATACCATAGTTGGAATTTCTTTTATATTGGTTATATGGAATTTCTTTTATACTGGTTAACATGAAATTGGTAAGCACGAAATTGGTAAGAGTAGATATATATCCTATTCTTGTGATTCAACATCACTTGTACACAATATATTTCCTCTTTCATGCTTCAATAGTCATTCCTAAAACCTTTCTTATCTGCTGCAGGTAGCATTGTTATTTTTAACTTTGTGACTGGTTTGATTATTTCCATGTCATTGAATTAATATAAGTTATGCATCTGTAATTCACACTGAATAAGAAAAGATGAACACAGTAACAAGTATTTGCTTTTATGAGAATCTAGGATGTCTGTTTCTTTTGAGGGGTTCCTTGTGTCTTCATTATGGTGAAGTTCTTTGTGCTTTTGTGGCTAATTATAGTGACTAATGATGGGATTATCTACAGTGGGATACTAAGTAAATAGAGTTAAACATTATTTTCATTTTTGTTGTTTCCACGTATATTAACTTGTTTTGTTTCAATTTTGTTACTTTAGGTTGTGAATCAGGTGATTATGGATTCTTCTAATGCATCCAATTCATGCACTACACCCTCTACATGTGGCCCATTGTTGCCTTCATCTTCTACACCCTCTACATGTGGCTCATTAGTACTTTAGACGGTGAACTTTGAAGTTGTTGTTGTTTATCTTGTGTTTCTTGTTTCTTGTTTGAACTTTGAAATATATATGGAATCTATGGATCTATATACTTCGGATGAAAAAACATTTGTTATAACATTTCGAATATATTTATAGTTATAAAATGTGAGCTAATATTTTTTTAATGAAATTATAGGTATACAATATATATATTGATATTTCACCGGTATGTAAACCGAAATTTCCCCGGTATACCAGCGTACCAGTGTATCGGTCTCGACCGGTATGAACCAAAATCCGGTATGGTACAACATTGAACAAGCCTTTAAACCCCTAGTTGTCCCTAGTGGAAGAGTTATAGTCTCGTGAGGGTTTACAAGAGTTGTACCCACAAAATCTAAACTCCAACTTTCAAACATTCCAGAGCATATGCATCCAAAGAGCTACGAAGACATAAATTTTTTGCATACTAACAATAATAAGTTACAAGTATAAAGAACGTTATTCTCATGCTTAACCCTTGAGTTAGGAGAAAACCACCATACGAAAGAATCCAGGTTCAAGAGTGACCGAATAAACATTCTGCCTCACCAATAGGATTTTATGAATTTGACACTCAAAGGACGCACTTTATGGTTCTCACATGTGTGCAGGCAGGAGTGAAGATAGAAATCCTACACACATTGAATGGTAGGAAGGGAAAGGAACCTTCCGAATCATGAAGATGTTATCCCGTAGAGATGTGGGACGAAAAAAAACCTTTTTTTTCCTGATGATCTCTAAGAAAGAAAATCAACCACTATGTAAGGATGGGAATGCTTACTTACCTTCTCACCCGATTCACAATCAGCACCACTCTCACAACATCCAATAGAAACGTTTTTAGTCTTCGGTCTTCAACTGTTGATGATGAACTCTTGAACTTCGTAGAACCTTAAATGTAACTATTTTCCTCAATTCCTTGTTGTTTGAAACTTCTTTTGTAGATTTATTCTTCCCCATCACCTTATTGAATGAATATAAAAAACAAATATACGCTAAAACAATATAAAACTTTCTTTTTTCTTTTTGTTTGTTTCTTTTTTCTATTTTTATCTATTTTTTATCTTTTTTTATTAAAGAGAATCAAAATAAAATAACTGAAAATAAAATAAATAATGAAACTACTATGGTCGTAGTATAAAGACTTTACCACTTGATTCTTCACAACTTATATTGCCTCGATATCATGAACTTCACTAACTCTTATCTTTTGATTTCTTTCACACTTGTACATAAGTCTTCAACATGTATATATAGTTCTGCTCATTGTATTGTTGCTTGAAGTTTGCGCTTTCTTGTACCGTTGCTTGTAAACCTTGAACGTCTTCAATTTTCCTTCAAATTTTTGATGCTCTGCTTGTTGATGATAATGGTGTTTCTATGGACCTGTTGTTGTAGAAAGAATGATGCCAAATTCAAACAAGACTACAAGATAGAGTTAGCAATTCTGATGACACCCTCATGATTGATAGAAATAGCTCTAAAGAGATTAAAAAATAGTGCTGAAATTGGTGCAAGGTTGGGTAGCTCATCATTCTACCCGAAGTTTGCGCAGATGAAACACTCTAACCAGACAGTTTTTGACAGCTACAAAGAATTGAAGGTTTGGTGCCTCACTCATGGGTATTGAATGATCAACTTCTCTAATATTGTATTCTCTACCAACGATTTAAGTCCATTTTATCGGTATTACCTCTCAACAACTAAAAACTCCGAATGTGGTTCTCTATTACTTCTAAGTTCAATTATTTTGGTAAGAACTCCGTATGTAAACTTAGTTAGAACTAGAAGTATACAAAGTGACTCTAAAACATCTAAAAGTTGGAGGTTTTCATACAAATATGTACCAAAAGTTTAAAAATTCTACCTACAAAAGCAACAAAGCGAATTTATATGCTTAACACTCCCCTACACTTAAACTTTACATTGTCCTCAATATAAATTGACTCGACCAATGTAGAAGTCAAGGTGGGAAATCCTATAATATGATATACAAAGATAAGAAAAATAAAACTAAAAAGATAAAGATAGAAATACAAAACCAATGGGTTTCCTCCCATGTAGCGCGTAGTTTAATGTCTTCAACCCGACTTGGCATCTACTCGCTACTCCTCCAGAAGGAGTGCATCAACAAGTTGTACCACTTCCACGTTCTCAGGCACAAAGTTCTCATAATACGACTTCAATCGATGACCATTCACTTCGAATCCGTTTCCTGAGGTTAAATTTCGAATTTCTACTGCACCATGAGAAAAAATATTAGTGATAACATAAGGTCCCTTCCAACGGGAACGCAATTTACAAGGGAATAATCTAAGACGAGTATCAAACAACAAAACTTTTTGTCCAACAATAAATTGTTCTCTAGATATCATATTATCATGAATATCCTTCGTCTTTTCCTTGTAGATTTGTGAACTCTCATATGTTGTATTTAGAATCTCTTCAAGCTCACTTAATTGAAGTTTATTTTGCTTTCCTGCACCATCCATCTCCATGTTGCACTTCTTAATAGCCCAGAAAGCCTTATGTTCGATTTCAACTGGAAGATGACATGATTTACCGTACACAAGCCTAAAAGGAGACATCCTGATAGGCGTTTTGTATGCAGTCCTATACGCCCATAATGCATCATTAAGTCGTAAACTCCAATCTTTCCTTGTGGGATTCATGGTTTTCTCCAAGATGGATTTCACTTCTCGATTAGAAATTTCTGCTTGCCCGTTAGTCTGTAGATGATACGGGGTTACAATCTTGTGAGGGATGTTGTACTTCTTTAACAAGCCCTGCAAGAACTTTTTTCGAAAGTGTGTCACTCGATCACTAATTATGGCTCTTGGAGTTCCAAACCTTGCAAAAATATATTCTTTAAAAAAATATGTAACCACTTTAGAATCATTATTCGAGGTGGCTTTAGCTTCCACCCATTTTGAAACATAATCGACAACAAGTATGGTATAAAATTTACCAAAAGAACTAACAAAAGGACCCATAAAATCAATTCCCCAAACATCAAATACTTCGATAAAGAATGTAAAAGTCTGTGGCATTTGATTTCGAGCATCTAGATTGCCTGTTCTCTGGCATCTATCACAAGTAGTGCAAAATATATATGCATCTTTAAATAGATTGGGCAAATAGAAACCACCCTCAAGTACCTTAAGTGCAGTTCTTTTGGACCCAAAATGTCCTCCACGGGCATAAGAATGACAAAAACATAATATAGACTGAAATTCAGATTCGGATACGCACCTTCGTATTACTTGGTCTAAACAAGGCTTCCATAAGTATGGATCATCCCATATATATTAATTAGCTATTCTCTTAAGTTTGTCTCTCTCAGCACGAGACAAGTTCTTCAGGATTTGTTTAGAAACCAAATAATTGACAATATCAGCATACCATGGTTCTTTAACCTGTATTGAGAACAATTGCTCATCTGGAAAACTTTCATGCAACGGGATAGTTTTTTTGTCTATCGTAAAACGACTCAAGTGATCAACAACTGTATTCTCGGTGCCTTTCTTATCTTTGATCTCTATGTCAAATTCTTGCAGAAACAATATCGATCGTATAAGCCTTGGTTTCACTTCCTTCTTTGCAAGTAGATACCTAAATGCTGCAAGGTCAGAATACACAATAACTTTTGTACCAAGAAAATAAGAATGAAATTTCTCCAATGAGAATACAATGGCTAACAACTTTTTTTTTGTGGTTGTATAATTATGGTGTGCTTCATTCGACGTCCTGGAAGCATAATAAATAGTGTGAGGTGGTTTTCTAGTACGTTGGCCTAATACTGCACCGACCGTATAGTCACTGGCATCACACATTAGCTCAAAAGTCTTGTTCCAATCTGGTGGTTTAATGATAGGGGTTGTTATCAAAAGTTCTTTCAAACGAATGAATGCCGCCAATCACTTCTCGTCAAAGTTAAAAACCACGTCCTTTTGCAATAAATGGCATAATGGTGGTGCAACCTTGGAAAAATCTTTGATAAACCTACGATAAACTCTAGCATGACCAATAAAAGCACGAATTTCCCTCACTGTAGTGGGAGGGGTAAGAGCATAAATAAGATCTATCTTAGCTTTATCAACTTCCAAGCCTTTATAAGATATAATATGGCCTAAAACAATGTCGTGAGTTACCATAAAATGGCACTTCTCCCAATTTAGCACGATATTAGTTTCAACACATCGTTTCAGAATTAATGTATTATCCAAGCACAAGTCAAATGAATCACCATACACGCTGAAATAATCCATAAAGACTTCGATAATATTTTCCACATAATATGAAAAGATACTTACCAATTACCATATACCTTTGGAAGGTAGCGGGTGCATTACACAAACCAAAAGGCATCCTTCTGTATGCAAATGTTCCGAAAGGACAAGTAAAAGTGGTCTTTTCTTGATCCTCCGGTGTTATAACAATCTGATTGTAACCTGAATAACCATCAAGAAAACAGTAATAAGAGTGTCTAGACAATCTTTCTAACATTTGATTCATAAAAGGTAAAGGGAAGTGATATTTTTTAGTGGTTGCATTAAGTTTTTTATAATCTATACAAACCCTTCAACTGGTTTGAACACGAATTGGGACAAGTTCGTTTTCATTATTCTGCACCACTATAACGCCCGATTTCTTCGATATAACTTGCACCGGGATTACCCACTTGCTATCAGAAATGGATAAATAACTCCCACGTCTAAAAGCTTGAGTATCTCTTTTCTTACTACTTCCATCATCGGAGGATTCAACCGTCGTTAAGCCTCCCTTGTAGGCTTTGTTCCTTCCTCAAGTAGTAATTCTATGCATGCATGTAGAAGGGATTATTCCCTTGATATCAACAATTGTCCATCCTATAGCCTCTTTGTGCTCCCTCAACACCCGAAAAATCCTTTGTTCCTGCAGTTCAGTTAGTACATTCGAAACTATTACCGATAACTCTTCATTATCACCCAAATACATGTATTTTAGGTGATCAGGAAGAGGCCTTAGTTCTAATTTCGGAGCCTGCAAGATAGATGGAAATAACTTTTCATTAGATAGTGGTACAGAAATGTAAGCAACATTCTCTCATACGAATTTTTGTTATAATGAAGTAATAGAACCAATGATTTCTTTAATCTCATCACTGTACTCCAAACCCTTATCAAGTGTCTTTGCTAGCACTGTTTCTAAAACATTTGTGCCACTCAAATCAAACATCATTTGGGCTAAGTCATCGATAACATCAATGGAGAAGCAAGAGTGGACGTCACTTGGATAACGCATCGCCTCATAAATGTTGAAACATATTATTTCTCTATCAAATTCCATTGTCAAAGTCCCACTATAGACGTTAATTTTTGCTCTTGTCTTTCGCATGAATGGACGTCCAAGTAGCAATGGTATAAACGAATATTTTGATCCATATGCCATCTCTAGTACACAAAAATCTGCTGGAAAGATTAACTGATTAACCTGCATAAGCACATCTTCAATAATACCTCTAGGGTATACATTAGAACGGTCAGCTAATTGTAAAACAATTCCAGTTTCTTTCAAAGGTTATAAGTTAAGAGAGTCATATATAGATGCAGGCATAACATTAACTGATGCTCCTAAATCAAGCATAACTTTGTTAAACGTTGTGTTACCGATAACAATAAGAATGTCAAAACTACTGGGATCTTTACATTTGAACGAGAATTTCTTTTCCAAAATAGCCGAAGCATTCTCCCCCACTCTTATTACCTCATTACCGGTTAATCTTTGTTTATTGGTGCACAAGTCCTTCAGAATTTTTGCATATTTAGGGACTTGTTTTATCGCATCTATGAGTGAAATATTCACATGAATCTTCTTGAAAATATCTAAGATCTCATTATCTTGTTCTGCCCTTTTAGAATTAGCAAACCTGCGAGGAAAAGGCAAAGGAGGAACATAAGTTGAAACAAGAGGTTTAGAGTTTTCTTTAGGTACCCCATCAGTTTAAGAAGAGTCAGTAATCTCTTTCTCTAAAACCGGCCCCTTAGGGTCTTTGTTTTTCACAGCATCTTCGGGTTGCACAGTTTGTGTAACACTTCTCAATGTCACAACATTGACATTCTCCCTTGGATTAAGAGGTTGAGAAGAGAGTTTCCCACTATTTTGTGTCTTCAACTGGTTCAACTCACTTGCCATTGACCCAACCTGTGTTTGCAGTTCATTGATTGTGTTATCCGTCTTCTATTGGCTATGTTGAAACATTGATATAATTGTATTGAGATTGTCATCCGTGCTAGAACCCTGATTAGGTTGTTGGTGTGGATGAGATTGTTGTTGTTGATACCTATTATGGCGGTTGAAAGTAGGTTGTTGAACTGCAACTTATTTGTTTGCATAGATAAAGTTGGGGTGATCTCTCCATTCTGGATTGTAAGTGTTGGAGAAGGGATTATACTGCCTCTGCTGATTTGAAAATAGTGTATTGGCTTGTTCACGACTCTCTTCGTAGATGAAAGAAGATGATGGTGGCAATACTATGACTGCAATTTGTTGCATCATCGCCGTTAAGTTGCTTATCTATTGACAAACTTTAATAGACTCGCCAACTTCATTAAATCTCCTGACGAGTGGTTCTGAGCCACGACTAGAGAATTATTGAGAATTTGCTGCCATGTTCTCAATTGACTCTCTAGCTTGAGCCACTGTTTTGTTCACTAATGCTCCACCACCTGTAGCGTCGAGAAGATTTCTATCACTTGCTTGAAGACCTTTGTAGAAGTATTGGATGATCAATAAATCACTAAATTGGTGATGTGGACAGCTAGCCACCAATCTCTTGTAACGTTCCAGCATTCATACAATGTCTCTCCTGCCATTTACTTAATGCCACAAATCTCTTTCTGAATTTGAGTTGCCTTTGATGCAGGAAAATATCTCTCTAAGAAGAGTTTCTTCAAACCAGTCCAAGTTGTAACGCTGTCCGAAGGTAAATAGTACAACCATTCCTTAACAGTGTCCATCAAAGAGAATGGAAAAATACGTAACATAACTCCATCTGCATTTGTATCCTTTGTTAGCATGACTATGACTATGTTATGAAAATCCATTAAATGCTTGTTTGGATCTTCATTAGCCATTCCATGAAACTTTGGTAGCTCACGGATCAACCCTGACTTGATCTCAAATGTGGATGTTGTTTGGATACACCACTGCTGCGTATCCAACTATTGAGAAGCTAAGTCCTTGAGTGTACGGATCGCATCACCCATTGCCTTCTCTTGTATTTCTTCTGGTTCATTTTTCAGTACAGTCTCTCTCCGAGTCTCGATTCCAATCTGTGGAAACCCGACAAGCTTCGGTTTCGGTTTAAGAGCCAGAAGATAAGTACCTGAAAAACAATTCTCAAAACTAAATTAAAAACTAAAGATAAGAAATCAAAAACAAAATAACAATCCGCCATGACTCCCCGACAACGACGTCAAAATTTGGTCGGTTGTCAGGCAAGCAAAATTATTTTCAAGTTCTCTACTTCACAAATATGGATTAAAATATAGTAGTAAGAACAAGTTCGTTCCTCAGGGAGAAATGGGTTGTCATGTTATTTTGATTACTTGTGTATACATGGGGGTTTTGTTGTTCAAAGTAATTTAAACTAAGACTTAAACTGAAAGTGTTTAAGAAAATAATATAAGAGAAAACTGGTTAAGGAATTCACCGTCTATCATTACACATGCCATGCAATCAAACATTAATATCATCATTCACTCTCTCATGTTACCAATAACCCTAAAGTATCCCCAATCAGTGTCAACACTTCCTTACGTCTCCACTACTCAACAAATATTACAATCGCTAATATATGAATTCTTTTATACCAAATAACCTAATGCTTTATCGCTAAGAGATTCAATTTGAAGAAAGCTTTATATTTTGTGAAACGGGTTACTCATAGGATATACAAACACAATCGTGGCATATTCAACCCATGCCAAGTTTTACTTGTGACTTCCTTCACGATTCGCACCGCTAATGATCACAAATTACTACTAGATATTAGGGTTCTTGATAAAATTAAATAAGACTCCTAATTAGCTATAGATAAGTTATTAAGATATTAAATTCGCGACTCAAACATGCAAAATAACTAATCATATTATATGAACACAATCAAATAGTTGTTATACCTAGTAAAACTTGAACAATATACAAGAGAATGTATAACAGAACTAATGCATTAATTGAATAACATGTTCATGAATTTAGGTTACATCCTTAACCAATAAGAAAAATTTAGTTCATCATGGATTTCTCAAAATCCATGGAAAACATATCAGAAAGCAAGTAAAGCAAACCCTAGAAATCGTGATGATCAATCGCAACTCCAAGCCCTAACTCCTTGTTCTCCTTGTGTTTTCAAGTGCAAAATGTGTGTTCTTAATGTCTTAGGAGTCTCCTTATATAGTATCCACAAAATATAGGTTTTTAAATCCTTACGGGAGATGTGTTTTCCATGTTTTAGAAGCCCACACACGTGCCAAACTCCCCCAGTTACGGTTGGGTCCGAGTCCAAGAAACCCAACTGTAATTCTTCCTGGACATTTTTTTGTATTTCACCGTTTTGATCATAACTCTCTCATACGATGTCCGATTGACCTCATTCTTTTTGGGTTGGATTCTTATTTCAATTATTTACAAGATAACAATGACAAAATCTTTATATCCCATCAAATAATTTTATGGTTGGGTTTTAGTGTCTAGACCCAACTGTAAATTTTTCTGGAATTCTTCTTCAAAATCGACTTATTTTACGGTTGGGTTTTAAGTTACTTTCCCAACCGTAAATTTTTCTGGAGCTCTTGTTTCAAAGTTGTGCTTCCATCCTTTAACCTCTCTCTTTTCATGCCAGAATGAACTCCTTTCCTCTTCTTAGCTCTCTTTAACACCATTTACATTGATTTCGGATGACTCACCTAATATAAGACATAAGATAGAAAACAAACAAAATAACAAGTAATATGCAAGAATTAAGCAAGAACAAAAATTACACTAAAGACATGTAAATTAAACACCTATCATCTGCTCAAATATTTCGATGGGTTTGGGCGGATAAGGGCCATTAAGTTGAATCAATAATCCATTAGAGCACCCAAAATGGTGCGACTAAAAGATGGACCAAACCCAAATTTAGTCTTTGGTCCGTCAAAATCCAATCAAAGTGCGCCGACCAAATTTGGGTTTTGGTCCAGATTTTTTACTGTTTGGGATCAAATTTGATACCAGAACTGGACCAAACTCAATTATAGTGGAGCGTTAACCTAGTCGTGTATCTCGTGCCAGGCATGACGCTGGCTCTCCGTCTGGTGCCAGGCGTTTAACTAGACGTGTGTTTCATTTGTCAGGCGTGATCAGAACTCCGCCCCATGAGGCCTTCATCCAAGAGCACGTCCAATGGGGTGTAAAGCCAGAAGTACGTCTGTTTATCATGCATTCTGCTAGATTAACGCCCGTATTGGGCGTTTGTCTATTACAACGCCCGTTGTGGGCGTACGCCTAAGAGAGCGCCTGTGTGTGGGGTGTTATTCTAAGCGAGCGCCTACTCTTGAGATAGCCGTTGAGATTTGTTACCGTTGTAACGGCTATATTTTGGCTATATTTTGATATACCTATAAATGAATTTATATTTTCATCTGATGAGTACAAACTATTATTAATTGCTGACTACGCTAAAACAGAACAGACTCGTCAATTCTTAAAATATCATGCTTTAATTTTTTATTGAATATTGGAAAATTATTTCCATTCAAAATTGGTCCTATATATACCCTTTCGTTCCCATTTGGAAACCACACCTTCCACATTTCAAATAACCTAAGACAAAGATTATTGTTATCTCTCTTTTTTATGATTATGGCTTACGAGAATTTTAGTATTAATGCAGACAATTTTACCATAGAGGAAGATTTATCTCTTTGTCGAAACATAATGTTATATTATCCAGCAAGGGGTCATTAACGTCAGATGAATGGTTCAATGAACATGGAATGGTTAGAACATATCCATGCTAACTTCTGTAATAAAACTGGTAACCCCAATAACCGGAACAGAGCAGCCCTTTTTTGTCGATTTCAGGAAATAGGTAGGGCAATACTACAATTTTCAACTTTAACCTCTAAGGTGAATGAAAGAAGAATTAAGAATGAAACTGATGACGAAGTTGTTTCCAGATCCCTGGAGGAATAGAGAAGATGGAAAGGTTCAGATTTCAGGTACCAACCTCATTTCGAGATCCTAAGGGTGATGGAAAAATACAACCCTTTTGTGTTGATTGTTTTTCGAAGATGTTTAGATCGTCATCCAGGGCGTCATACCACTCGTTGAAGGTTTGATTATAGGTTTTTTGGGTATATCTCTTTGTAAACTCCCACGAGACATAACTCGTCCGTTGGGGCCACCTAATGGTTTAAAGGCTTGTTGCACGTGCTTAGTGAAACCGCGACTCCTGCGAAAATGAGATATCTTAACATCTACTGATATATTGTTGTTCTGAATAAGTGATATTGGTTATTTATGATACGTCCGTTAATTTATTCATTACAACGTAGTAAGCATATTGATAATACAAGAGATAAAAAGTATTCCTAAACTCACTTTCGCAGGCATCACGGCTGCACTCAGCATGTGCAGCAAACTTTTAAACCCCTAGGTGCCCCTAGCGGACGAGTGGTGTCTCGGGCGGGTTTATAAGAGATATACCCACAAAACCTTCTGCATGGTTTCGAAAATGTTATTCGTCACCAGAATCTGACCATAAGTGTTCGATCAAGTCATTTCTCAAACGAATATGCGTATCTTTGTTGTGTACTGCACGTCGACGTTGCTCAACTCTCATTCTCGAAAGTTCAGCACTATATTGTCCCGGAATATTTATCGGTGCATGGTTGCGGCGTTGATCATATTGATGTGGCCAATCACCGGATAGACGCTCATCCTCCACTATCATATTATGTAAAATGATAGCAGTTTTCATGATATATGCAAGTACGTCTGGATTCCACATTCTTTCGGGTTGCTTGACGATGGCAAATTGATTTTACAGTACACCAAATCCTCTCTCTACATGTTTTCGGCAACCCTCTTGCATTGCTATTTTTTTGTTTTTTCTAGGAATCTGGATGTTTAATAGACATCACAATAGTAGCAATCTCTGGGTATATGCCATCACCAAGATAATATCACATATCATATGGATGTCCGTTTACCACACAGTTCACTGGTGGTGCTTTCCCGTTGATAAGATTTTAAAAATATAAGAACGGTTCATCACATTAATATTATTGTTTGAACCGGGCATACCAAAAAATGCATGCCGAAACCAGAGATCATATGACACCACTGCCTCCAACATAATACTTTCACTCCCTTTGTACGCGGTGTAAGCCCCTGATTCCGCCGATGGGCATTTATCCCATTTCCAATGCATGCAATCTACACTACACAACATCCTTGAAAATCCCCTATCCTTGTTCTCCTTAAGCAACAGTTCAACATCACGCTCAGTTGGTGTCGCAAATATTCTTTCTCATACAAATGCACAATCGTCTTACAAAACCTACGAGTTGTTTCCAAAACAGTGGTTTCTCCAATACGTAAGTACTCATCTATTGCATCGGCCGCACATCCATAAGCTAACATTCGTATTGCTGCTGTAACTTTCTGATGAGGGGTTAGTCCAGGAATCCCAACAACATTTTTTTTTTGAAAAAAATAATTATTTACTGATACGACATCTCCCAAAATACGGTTGAACAATTCTCGTCGTATTCTAAATCTTCTACGAAATACAATAGGTGGAAACGTAGGGTTTCTGCAAAAGTAATCTTTCCAGGAAAGTATTGCACCGGCCTCACATTCTTGGTAATTGGATACGAGTATGTGGCCAGTTCATACTTAAAACGATCAATCCCAAAGTGGTTGCTTGGTTATTCTGGCTCAATGCAACTAAATCTTCGTATGATGAGTACAAACTATTATTATCATCATCATCAGTTGAAGAAGAAGAAGAAGGAGGAGGAGGAATAAAAGAACAAGAAGCATAATAGTGATTGTTATTCTCATAGTATGCCATTGGTTGGTGATGTTTGCAGTTTTGGTTTGTATAATTGGAGAATCTAGTATTCAATTTATAGGCATATTAAGATAAGCCTTTGAGTGTTGATATGACTATACACTGTTGGTATTTTAAAAATTACATGAGTTGAGGCAACTGTGGTGAATAGACGCATCAAACATAAAGAGTGTCGGTTGAGAAGACAAGACCAAGCAAAAAAAAAGACAAAGAAAAAATTAAATATCTTTTTGAAATGACAATAAAAGCATATATAAAGGACAAAGCAAAGATTAAAAATATCTCTGGAGATGACAACACAAAGCAGGTAAAAGACAAAGCAAAGATAAGAAAAGTCTTTTGAAATGACAATTCAAATCAGATAAAAGATATATCAAAGAAAAAAAATGTTTGTTCGAATGACAATACAATGCAAATGAAAGACTACCCATCTGTATCTTGATTCCCTGGCACCAGCGCGGGGGTATAAAAGGAGGGAAAGATAATCTCGATGTGTAATTAAATGATTGCACTGTTGATGATGATCCCTAACCCATGGTATTCCACATTTGTGGTGGCAAAGTTTGAGAAAAAGTGTCAAACTCAATGGGTGGTTGTTGCGTACGAAAATGGGTCAGCTGTAACTCCAAATTGTTGATGTGATTTTGTTGACCCGTATTTCTTCATCTTTTGCCATGATAAACTCCATCATCTCTTTCGTTTCATTTGACGTAAACTTACGAAGCTCTTGCGTAAATTCATTTAACGTAAACT
Source organism: Papaver californicum (assembly GCA_023531435.1). Taxonomy (NCBI): domain Eukaryota; kingdom Viridiplantae; phylum Streptophyta; class Magnoliopsida; order Ranunculales; family Papaveraceae; genus Papaver; species Papaver californicum. The sequence goes on along the minus strand of JAJJMC010015410.1, from coordinate 76,560 downwards.
TACGAAGCTCTTGCGTAAAATCAGCATATTATTGAACCAGACCATAAGCTTCGACCTGTTATGAAAAAAAACAAATCGCATTCTCACGCATTTTTATATACTTAAAAAAAGTTTTGTTGTATACTTACGTATGACAATTGTTGTTGAGGCGGAATGGGTACATGTTCATCAGGTTCTTGGATGTTATGTTTAATACGGTCACCAGCATACCCGTATGTTTCAACCTCCCAATCGACTTTGGTGGCATATTTCTGCAAGTTAGTTACATGTCGCCAATACTCCATATACAAATCATACGTAACAACATTCACTAATTGAGTTCCAGGGACCAAATCGTTTTCCCTCAGCTCATTAACTTCGTCATTGTTGAGATTGCTAATACGAGTAGGTGGGTTGCTGGGAACGCCAAAAGTATAATGGTTTTGCCTCCAACACCGTTCTCCGATGTACACGTTATGTTGTGCAAAGAAAATAACTATCAACAAATAAACCAATAAACTAACCAAAAATCCAAGATAATTAAAAACAATCCTATCAAAATAAATTATCAACTCACAGTGGCTAGCCAAGAAAATATAACCCTTTTCTCTGAGAGTTCCGATGTTTTCCGTCCAATATCAGTGTCAAAGACTAAGATGGCGGAATCCCGCGGTTGCCAGATCATATCATCTACAGTCAACTGATTGAGATAAGTCCTAGCCCGAACAATATCAATACTCTTCCTTCTTGTACCCTTCCACCGAGAACTTCTAGGCCACATTGCTTCACTCTCACTCGTTGGGTTCTTTGGTCGACATATGCCCAGATATTCGTACCCCCAAAACTAGAATGGGAAGACAACCAACGAAATAAATAAATTACCAACAAATAAACATTTAAAGGAAATATAAATAGAACTAAGAAATTTACCTCAAATATTTGGAAGGGTCCGGCTAGTGACTTTTGTCTCTTGCCAGATGCGGCGAGTCCGGAATACAATTTCGCAAAAACACCACTACCCCAGTCATAATTTTCAACTGCATTTAGATCCTCAAAAGCAGCTAACCATCCAACATCAATATAGTTTTTTTCATTGGAAAAGAAAAATTGTCCCAAAACATACATACAAAAGGTTCTCGCCACTCTCTCAGCAAGTATGCTATCATCGTTAGCCGCAACCAACGTTCCTGGATCAAAATATGTGCTCAAAAATACAACCGTAATTGCATCAGAAACCTAATGGGCGGGAATATGTTCTCTTTTACAAACTTCACTATCTTTAATTTTTGGAAAAATATGCGCCCAGACATATTCAAATTGGTACTTCTCCGAGTCATACGGAATACCACTACCAACACCAATACTTAATCCTGTCAACATGACCCAATCAAGGGTGTGAACCCAATCTCACCAAAGGAGAAGTGAAAAGTGTTCGTGGTATCCCAAAACCGCTCAACAATGTAGTCAATCAATACATGTGACGAATCTACTACATCCATGGTCAATAAACGGTCCCATCCTGCCTTTTCAATAATGTATTTAACCCTAGGACTGTGTTTCGTAATACCTGCATAGGTCTGAATGACCGATTTGAGGGAACCACAATGTAAATACTTGAATTTTGAATCGGTTGAATATGTAATATTCGTCGAAACGTGACTCTGAGCATCTTCCACGATACTATAGTTCGTCAACCCGAGAACATCGACCATTTCTTCAGTAGTAAGGTCTACTTCTGGATCCTCAACAGTTTTACCTTTCTTATTCCTCTTTTTTCGACCAACGAATCTCGCCGTGACATTGCTCAAATCTGTGCAGACGGTACATACAAGTTTCACAATCAAGAGTAATCCTCACAATGCACAAATATAAAACTCTACATTAATCCATAAATCCACAAAAATACTAATTTCATCATTACAAAAGTAATTCTCTAATTAGATAATCAAATGTACAAAAATTCATAAATCATCCAAATTACAAAATTCATGATTCACAAAATAGTCCATTACTAATCAAATCATCAACATTACAAAAATTCATCATAATTCCCTAATTTTATAATTCCATAAACATTCATTATAAAACATAAACATTCGTAATTCCCAAATTTCATAAACAATCATATCAAATCAATTAATCATAAAATTAACCACTACCCAACTCAAATTAACCAACAACTTAATCAATTCTAACTTCAATTCAACAAATTCTCATCAATTTTTTATACCCAATTTACAATTTCCATAAACCCTAGAATTATACCCAATTCCAAAATTACAATTTGTAAAACCTAATATGTCTATTTCATAATCATATGTTTAATCTTTAAACATATATATACAAATTTAATTAACAAAATATTACAATAAATCATAATCTATACCTATGAAATCCATTAAAATTTATATCAAAGTTTGAGTTTATTACATTGCTTTGAAATAATCATAACTTAGATTAGTTGGTATCAAATCTGCCAAACTTTTGTAAATTTGAAAAGAGGTTGAGCTTGATTTGGAGGGAGAATTCGGTTTAGCAAGTGGTGTGGTAGGCGCTTGAGTGGAATGCGTCTGTCCGTTGGAAGTGTTCAGGAGAAAAATGAAAGTATGGAGTGGAAAAGAGAGCTATGCAAACATATATTGCTCCGCCCCATCAGGCGTTCACCCAGCTCTTCACCTGGTGAGACGCGCGTTTGGCTAGGGAAGCGCCTGATGATTCAAACGTAACCATAAACGTGCGCCCGTCTTCTTTGAAACACGTACCAACTGCACGATTATACTATTGACCGGGCGTGTTGCTAGAATAACGCCATATCAGGCGTTCGGCTAAACATACGCCTGTCTCTGGGGCGTGGCCCTAAGCGTGCGTCTGTCATCAGACGTTCTTTTGGGTAACGCCTCCCACCGAGCGTTCATCAAGCGTCCGCCCCACCCAAGCGTTTTCACAGGCGTACGCCCGTAAAAGAAAATTTCAACAGACGTATACTTGTATATGTGCCCAACGACAGATTCTAGTCTAAACTTCCGCCAGATCAAATTTTAATCCCTGTCTATTGCGTTTCAGTCGGACTAAAGAACAAATTTTTTACTCTTTACTCTTTAGGTATGCTATGTGGATGCTCTTAGTAGCATGTGGCCGTGACCGTTGCTCCCTAAACTCATGATTCCGGCGTCCCATTTTTAAGAGTCAATCGGTTTGACCGTTTTGGACTCTTTGGTTTGACTGGTTTTGCACAACGCAGTATATATACCTGTTGCGTTAAAATACACATTTTCACTTTTCACTTCTTTTTAATTTTTAATTTCATTTTCAAAATCCTAGAAATTTTGTAATGGCGGAACCAGCTGAAGATTTCGAAACCCTAGATGTTCACATGGATGAAGAAGAAGCTAAACAAGACATCCAATCTTCTGACTCGTCCGATTCCGATTCTGATCCCGATGAAGATGCTGCTGCTGATGATGAGCAAACCCTAGAGAAAGAAGTCGCTGAAAACCCTTCTAATTACGATGCTCATGTTCAAGTGAGTCTAATTTAAGTGTATTTAAGTAAGTTATTGATGTTTTATTTACTTGGATTGTTTGTTGACTGTTTTTTTTTTTTGGATTGTTTGTCTCAGTACATCAAATCTCTGAGAAAACTTGGTGATATTGAGAAGATGCAGAAAGCAAGAGAAGATATGAATGCGGTTTTTCCTTTAACTCCTTCTATGTGGAGTGAATGGGCAAAGGACGAAGCCTCGTTAACAACTGGGTATGTTTGTTTTTTTTTGATTATTTTTTGTGGATAATTAATTATAATAAGTTGCCCTGGAAAATTCATTTTAATAACAGTGATTATGCAAGTTTGCAGAAAGTATAGATTTATTTGGTGTTTGTTTGATTTGTAATTACTTGTTAGATTAATTTGGACTAAAGGAAATGTAGAAGTAGTTTTAAGGCAAGTTTTGGTAGAATGAGGTTTAAATGAGTAACTCTAGTTTTGGTAGAGTAATGTTTATTTCTAGTTTTGCTGATGTCAATTTTTTAAATTTTGTGATGATTGATTTTTTTCCTGTTATATTTTCTAGAAGCGAGGCATATGATGCGATCGTGAAGCTTTATGAGCGAGGGGTTAATGAGTACCTGGTAGGTTTCTGTTGTCTTTTGATTGGTAGAGGTTAGAGTTCGTAGCTAAATGTGGTTTGTCTAATCAAGGACATGAAATATCGTGTTAGTATATGTAATCCTGTTACCAGTCTTGGAACTGATTGTTTAGCAACAAGTTGCTTTTACATCAGCAGCAATTTAAATTGAATTGAATTCTTTCCCACAACTGAAAACTGAATTCAAGATGAAAATGTAATGAGAGATGAAAAGAGTATGGACCTGTTATAGAGTGCAAACTTAGCTGTTTGTAAGAGTCTTTGAATTTGGAGACATATTTTCTGTTTTCGCTTCAAGTGAATTTTGTTAAGGTTGTTAATGACGTCAAGCCCTTAATAAATTTGAAACTTTAACTCGTACATTTGAGTTTATTTTGAATGTACTTTGTTATTTTCTTGGGCAGTCTGTGTCTCTTTGGTGTGACTATCTAAAGTATGTGGAAGAGCATGATCCAGCAGTCCACGATTTTTCACCAGAAGGTCTCTCAAAGATGAGAAACCTATATGAGCGTGCCCTTACTGCTGCTGGATTACATGTCACGGAAGGCAAGAGAATCTGGGAAGCATACAGAGAATTTGAGAATAATTTGATCACTACCCATCATGAAGAGAACACTGAGGTTAGGTTTCTTCAAACAGATTTTTCAGTTTCAATGCTTTACATATATGTTGGATATATCATATATGTGGGTTGGATGGTTGTTTTCTCCCCTTTACCATGGAGATTTGATTCTATGCACTTGTCTTTTACATTTAAGTTTCATGCCTCAAATGCTGTTCAGCAATTTACCAAATGTCAAGATGTACTGTTTTATAGGATTTTGGGAAAACAATGGCTTTTGACAGAACTGCCTTAACCTTATAGGAATGATGCATTTATTTGATTCCTCGCTTTTGGATCTCAGACTGGCTTTGAACTTTTGGTTCCAGTCACCCTTATCTGCTTCTTTTTGCACTGCAAAAAAGGGAGGGAAACAATGTTGGTCAAGCAGCATGTTCTTTTGTTATTAAGGATTCACGTTTTGAGGCTTTAACGTTTTGTTACTAAGGTTGTTATAGCATGCTATGAGTTTGTTACTTTTTATTGCTTTTGTTTTTTATTATATTTTGAAAAAAGTATCTTATTGTATGTTATTTACCCTGCAACGACAAGAGGAGCAGGAACGACGTATTCGAAGTTTATACCAGCGTCAATTGTCTATCCCACATGCCGACTCAGAATCCACCCTTCTAGCATACACAAATTGGGAGTCTTTGCAGCAACAGCAGAAAACAAGTAATTGTGCCGATTTGGAGGTGATTCCTTCTGTTGTTGCTTCAGCATATAAAAAGGCCATGGAGATTTATAATGCACGTGTCTATCACGAGGAGCAAATTTCCAAGCAGGACGTGTCAGAGACAGAGAAGCTGAAAAACTACATGGTATTGTAGATGTCCATGAATTTTCAAGCTTCTTTAAATGCCTTAGTAACGAGCAACTTACTTACTAGCAATCACGGGAAAAAGATAAAGGACTAGAAGTGCCTTGGGTAGTTTGTTAATGCGCTTTTTAATTCTGAGTTATTGTGGTATCGCAGACGTACTTGAAGTTTGAACAGTCTTCTGGGGATCCATCTCGTGTGCAAATACTCTATGAACGTGCTGTAACAGACTTTCCTTTATCAAGTGATCTCTGGCTGGATTATACTTGCTATTTGGAGCAAACCTTGAAGGTCTTACCCTTGATCTTGTGTACTCTGTGTGTCCAGTATAGTAAACTTATACTCTATGTCTAAGAATATACTCATGTATTTCAGGTTTCCAAAATAGTTGTAGGTTCTTATTCCAGAGCCACGAGGAACTGTCCGTGGATTGGAAAACTATGGGTTCAGTACTTACTGTCTTTGGAGCGCAGTCATGCTTCAGAGTTGGAGTTAGCTACTGTATGTAACTTCTTTCTAAATAGCTTTTACTTTTTACTATTGGCATTTGAAAGTTTCAAGCATTCAGTTTAGCAAGGCATACGAAAACTCTCAAAGTTGCACAAAATATAATCAGCTAATGTGCTGCCAGTTAGATATTCTATCTTAGATTTTTTTCTTAAGAAGCTGCATAGCACTTTCGATATTTGCGCCACTCATGCATTTTATCTTCTATTTTCAGCTGTTATATGTTCTTTCTTAATTGATTCCTTCTCTTGTCAGGTCTATGAGCAGTCGCTGCTTTGTTCCTTTTCAAGTTTTGAGGAGGTAACTATAATTTCATCAAATTTGATACTGTGATAATGTTTATTTAGTTTTTGTCTTTTTTCTTTTGCTTTTGTTTGGACTTTGGTCTCAGTGGCTCACTATTTTGTACGAAGAGACATATTTGATGTACAAGATAATACTAAAAACATGTGTCTAGGTGAACTTCTTACCTTTTAGTAGAAGTGTAGAACTACAACGAAAGTTATGTCCCATAATTTCATGAGTTTAACGACACCAGGTTGAAAAGGTTAAACTAAGATAGTTGCCCTTATTCTATCTATTTGTCATTGGTGTGTCTGATTTGGAGAAATTGTCAAGCCAAATGCTTCATCTAACTTAATCTCCCTTGATGTATATATTACCCGACTTGATTATTTTTAGGTGAAATACTGGATAAAAGAGAGCCAAATAATTTCTTGAAATTCATATCTTTATGTTTTTGGGAATGCAATAAAAGCCCTTCTAAGAAACTCTCTTCAGAACCCAGAATTTTGAAAATCATTCTTTTGAGATAGATGTTAGTACTAGGTGATTTGTCAAATATGATCTAGCCACTACTATGCTAACGTGTGACCACACTTTTCTTTTCAGTATTTGGAGCTGTTCCTTACAAGGATAGATGGCTTGAGAAGAAGGTTTTCATTAAGTGGTTCAGCAGAGGATTGCTTGCCTTATTCTGTAATAAAAGATACATTTCAGGTTTATGACTTTGCTCGCTTCCCTATTATTTTACCTCACCCTTTTATTTTCTTTAAAAGATACCTGACTTTCTCATACGTAGTGCGCATGTTAGGGTACTTCTTCCATGGGTTGCTAGCTTCCCACAGTTTTAGTTTTTGAACGTTCTTCATGCCTCATAAATGGAAAAGTATTTTTAATGCCATATTTTCTGTGGAACACGTGTGCTTAGAAGTACTCAACATACTGTTATGTGTTACTTTGTGTAGTATAATGCACTTTTGGCGGCCGCTAGGCGGGTAGGTCGTGACTTGTCGTAGACTAGTATATAGAGATAATTGATAGATAGTCTAGAATCTGGATTAAGAAAATACAAAGTGTGGATCCAAAAACTTGGAAACGTATAACTAAAATGTCTGATCTTCTTCATTCTCTCTCTCTTCCTCCTTTATGACCCAACAGATGAACTGTTCTAAACCCCAGGTTTGAGCTGTTTGGGGTGGCCCTTAAGTACTTAAAAGTAAACAACAGAAAGTATAGTTAATTAGTTATGAAATGGGCCCCACCTAATAACCTAGCCGATTAGTAATAGTTGTCCTGTAGACAGGGTTGGGCGGTCCTGGCCATTAGGCGTCAGCCCCTGAAAATTTCTGGTGGCCTAGGTGCCGATAAACCGCCTATGACTACACAGGTCTTACTGTTCCCTTTATTAAGTTTTTGCTCCATGTTTCAGTAGATTTTCTATAATATGAGTATTGCTGATAACATTAGATATAGTCTCATCATCTCAATGTTACTTTATTCCGGTTGTTATATTCAAATTAAGACCTATCATTGCTTTGGTATTTACTGCAGTTTGCAGGAGCCTTACATAAATTTGGTATCGTTGAAATCATGTGTTTGTGTTGTCAAAATTATTATCAATGTAGTGTTAATATTAATAGTGTTTCGCTTTGTCATCTTGCATTCTTGCTACACAATTGGCACTCACGTTCGCTATGAGACCTGCTTTAAGTTCCTTATTTGACACTTGTATTTTCTTATAGCGTGCTGCGGATTACCTGTCCCCAAACCTAAAGAATACAAATGGTTTGTTGCATATGTATGCTTACTGGGCTCGTTTGGAATGGGAGCTGGGGAAAGATCTGACTGCAGCTCGTGGAGTCTGGGAGAGCTTGCTTAAGATCAGGTTTTTTTTTTTTCCTGTGTTAGTTTTATGTAGTGGCAAAATTATAGTACAGTGTGATGCTTACCTTGCTATGCTACTTTTATGCTTATAAAGTCAGGAAAGAAGAGTGGTTATCCCACTTTTAAGAATTTTCCAGTTGTTTCTATCTCTAAATATGTATATTTATATTTTTTTTGCACAGTGGTTCGATGTTGGAAGCCTGGGAAGGTTATGTTAAGATGGAAATTGAAACAGGTCATGTAGATGCAGCTAGATCCGTTTATAAGAGATGCTATAGTAAAAGGTTCACAGGAACTGGTTCAGAAGTACGTATCTATCTTCTTTATATTGCAAGTATACAATTCGATTGCTTGTAGCCATGGTACTTCTCTTTTGTGTCTCGTATACAAAGTAAGAGCTCCAAAGCAAACCCCTTACTGGAATTGTGTACAATCTGTACCTGTTAGGTATGCACCTAGTTTGCTGGATATGCAAACTAATGTAATGTTTGTATCCAAACAAAGTAGCAGTAGGTTCCTCATTTCTTTTAGCACTGGTTTTAATTGCTATAGTTTAGCCTTCTCGTGATCCAACATTCCACTTTGATGCCTTCTCGTGATCCAACATTCCAGTTTGATGTCCATGTGATATGTTCTTCTTTTTCTCTTACAAATAGGATTTTGCTGAGATGTAGACATTACTGCATGCATTAGTATTATCTTACTTGTGCAGGAGTTGAATTGGTGGTGGTGATATATTCATCCAGACTATAATGTCATTAAGCTGTGGTTCAGAGTCATTCAGCAGTTGTTTCATTGCTAAATTCCAGTACTATATTATGGATTACATGATACCTTCCTTCTCTAAAACACAGAATCATTCAGGATATATGCCATTCTTGGTTGCGCTTTGAGAGGGAATTTGGGACTCTGGATGATTATGATCACGCCGTGAAGAAGGTATGCTTGCTTCTGGATGACAACTTGATTTCTTTGCTTTTCCTTATTCAATTAAGTAGCACTGTTCTAGTAAATGGGCATTTTGAGGTGGTTGGCACGTGCATTTTTCTTGGAAAAGGTGTCCGCGAACCTGAGATACTCTGACATTTACAGAACGACTGTGCACATACCATTTGGTGCAGATAAAACTGGGCTGTCGGATATCTCTGCTTTAACCATGTGATTCCATGCCCATGTCCTTATTCGATTCTTTCCAACCTAGCTTCCTCTTCCAGCGTATCTATTTTGAAACTCAATTAAGCTAGCTGCTTTATTTTTTAATGATTTTTGTGAAAATATTGCGTCATCATATAGTGCTAGATGAATTGTCAAATTAGCTGTTTGTTTCCTCTTAGGTTACACCACGTCTAGAGGAGCTTCAGTTATATAAGCAGCAGCAGGAGTCGAGGCTGGTTGCTGAGTCAGTACCTAGGAGAGACGGCAATCCTGCCAAAAAACCTTCTCAGAAGAGAAAAACAGGTACCAGGCAAACCGACGAACAGCCTATGCCTAAGCGGCAGAAGGGCACGGCTCAGAACCCAATGCAGGCATCTGAAACAGAAAAGGAAACAGAGAAGGCTGTGGGTTCAACTGATTCCCAGAATATTAAAAATAAAACACCAAATGATCAACAAATTAAACACTCTGCTAATAAAGAGTTGTACAAAGACCAATGCACAGCATTTATATCTAACCTCAATCTCCAGGCAAGCTACCCATTTTCTCATGTTGCCCAGCTTTATGATCTATATAGACACTAAGATCAGATTGTTGTGGTACTTGACATCATGTACAGGTTAAGGATGAACACTTGCATAGTTTCTTCGATGATGTTGGTGGAGTAAGTGCTATTCGTGTACTGAAGGACAAGTACACTGGAAAATCAAGGGTAACTCTCTTTCTCGCTCTTACCCTCTTTTGTTATGAATTTTTTTTATGCAACTAAGATTCTGTTTAAGTGATGCATGTATCAATATTTTGATTGTGAAGGGATTGGCTTATGTTGATTTCACCAACGTCGAGAAACTTTCAAAGGCTTTAGCGAAGAACAAGAAAATCCTGCTTGGAAAGAAAGTTAGCATTGTACGCTCTAATCCACAACGCAACAAGAATAAGGAATCCTCAGAAAAGAACACGAGGGAGCTGGGTAAGTTTTCTTGCATTATATTCTAGCATTATCATATTCCACGTGGAAATTTATGAAGCTCCTCTAGATGTAGTGTAACCTAGAGAAAACAGCTTCCCGGATGGACATCTTAAATATGTATCGTCATGTACCATGGTATATTTGCTCCGTGTTGGGACTTAGGATTGGATCCTTCATTTTCTTTACTTTCTTTCCGATATAATGAAGTACAGCTTCACAAGTCAAGAATAGTATCTATTTTTTTATCCAAATATATCTCAAGCTGTTTCATATTCTTGGATGAACATCTTGAAGTTCTCACATAATGTGGAGCTATGGAACACAAACTTTATATTTTCTTTCACTGCAATATTAGAATATTGTGTAGCATAAGTTTTTCCAGCAGATGGAGCTTTTTAACTCTGTTTAAAATATGCCCCCTCTTTTACAGGTGATAAAAGAACAAGACCAACAGCTACTGAAAGTATTGGTACATTGGAGGACCTGAAAATCTCCACAGAACATTCTAAAGAATCTGGTGCGCCTCTTCCAGCATCAGCCACTGCTGTTGATTACAAGCAAGGAGATCGTCTTGAACTGAAGGGAAAGAACACATTTGCAGTGCCAAGAAATCTCGCCAGACACCTTGGATGGACCAAGAATGTAACTAAGAAAGAAGAAGAAAACGATGAAATCCCTAAGTCTAATGATGAATTCAGGAAAATGCTACTCAAAAAGTGATGAAGTCGTCACATGCATCTCAAACGGAACTGATTTTGGTAGTCATGAAACCAAGCTTGGACAAAAACTTGGTATATGCTTTAGTTTGTGAGGGGGTGAGGATTGCTTAGCTTTGATAGATGGTGGTGTATGCTAGTTTTTTTTTTTAACAGCATCTTTTTGTTGTGCAGTTTTTTTTTGTTTTTTCTTTCAATACAAAAAGATTAAAACACCAAACAAGGTAAAGCAGTTGTTCTGGAGCAGACCCTCTTAGAACCTTCATCCTATCCATACTTAGAATTTTAAACATAAAACTAGGTGGAGGAGCAATGAAGAAGAAGGTTGCATCTGTATTGGTTTTCTTTGCCAATGCATATGCCGCCTTGTTTGCTCCTTTACAACAGTACATCCAAATAGCCTGTTCTTTTTGGGTTTAAATATTTATAACTTAAACAGAATTAGAGCTGGCTTTACTTGGCTTATTTTTAGTAGTGATTTGTCACTTCACGAAAATAAGTCAACCAGGGACTCATGCCAGCAACTGGGATTCCAGAGGCTTGAGTTCAAGTAAGTAATAAGTGTCATCTTGTTCCATGAGATGGGACTCTCTTGTCTTTACCTGTGCATTAAATAGAGATTAGAAGATACCATGTGTAGCATTTGCACTTTCCGTGTTGCAGACTTCCTGCTATAATAATCTTTATAAAATAAAATAATATTAGCTTACACATGGCAATGCTTCTGCACAGAGCATGGGAGGAAAACAAAACAAAACAAAAAAAAGTATTTTGCCACTATTTGTAAACCTGAGGATGCAAGAGTAAACCATTAGACATACTAGGAATTGCCAAAACATGGATGATGACCAATATCCAATACAATGTTAATAGATGATTTTTTAGATCAAGTATCTTATGAAATTGACATGAGAGTGTGTGATCATATATGTCACTGTGTGGACTTGAAAAAACTATCAAATTTTGTTGTTAGATTGCATTATTAATTACATATAAGAAGAGTTGGTAGTAGATATCAACTTATCTTCTTCCTCCCAGTCTTCCTCTTGTCTTTGTTATTACAAAATTAAGAAACAGTAATAAAGTAGTCCATCTCCATCCCATATACATGTTGTAATGAGTTGGCCTCATTTTTGTTTGTTGGTTTCTTTCTTTTGCTGCAACAGCTTGTAACACCCTATAGTTCAAAAGTACTTCCCTAAAACAGCTAAGTGTCTGCATTACACAAATTTCTATGCCTTGTTTTCATCTTCTTTTTGAATCTCTACTAACCATATGACATCATAACAGCCCCCACCCCCCACACCCAGACTAGCTGTAGGTAAACCTGATTAATCTTAACTATCAATGTCTTATCTTAAACTTCTGATCATCTTCTCTACCTAATCATCTTCTTATAGATTTTATCTTTTCTTATTAAATGAAGGAATTGTATTGCAAGTAGAAGACATGTCCCCATAGACAGAGACCAAAAACCACCTTGAAAAAAAGAAGAAATAAGTCATTTTTATAGAGACCCCTCTCCATTCCTCTATACTAAAACAAAAAACAAAAAGATGAATCTTTCTAGTGAAGGAGGAGATGATGATCATAATCAGATCCCAATCTCAAACCCAATCCCAATAACCAGCAAATATACTGTGGTTGTACATGGAAATCATCATCACCACCATCCTCAAAACCAAATCATCTCTTCTTCTTCAACTGGTGGTGGTGGTGGTTATGGTTATAGTAAGAAAGTAGTAGTGGTGGTCAAGTACAGAGAGTGTTTAAAGAATCATGCAGCAAATATGGGTGGATCTGTTATAGATGGGTGTTGTGAGTTCATGCCTGGTGGTAAAGAAGGTACACTTGAAGCTCTGAAATGTTCAGCTTGTAATTGTCATAGAAACTTCCACAGGAAATGCATTCTTGAAGAAGAAGAAGAAGAAGAAGAAGAAGAAGAAGAAGAAGAGGAGGAGGATATTGATCATCATATTGAATCATCAACTCATCATCATCATCATCATCAACAACATACTCATCTTGTAAACAAGATGAGAAAAACTAGCTTGTTAACACCACACCAGGTGTTGGGATCATTAGATCAGTCCTTGTATCCAACACCAGCACTACCTATAATGAAGCAGCAGCAATCAATTACACAACAACCATTATCTCACAGCAGTAAGATGATGATGTTGTCTCACTCCTCTCACTTTCACTCCCACAGTAGAGGTTCTTCTCTTCCTGCTGCTTCATCAGAAGAATCTGATGAAATCAAAATAGTAGCACCACCACCACCACCACCACCACCAGCAGCTCCAGGACAAGTAGTTGCAGTGAAAAAGAGGTTTAGATCTAAGTTCACACAAGAACAGAAAGACAAGATGTTGAGTTTTGCAGAGAAAGTAGGTTGGAGCTTTCAAAAGGAAGAGGAAGCTAATGTTCTACAGATCTGTCAAGAAATTGGTATCAAGAAAAGGGTTCTCAGGGTATGGATGCACAATAACAAGCATAACTTTGCCACCAAAAAAACATCTCTAATTCCACCATCACTACTAATTGAATTGAATTGAATCGAATCGAATCATCAACTCTCTCTACCTCGCTGTGGTGTGTCCTTCCTTTTTAGTCCTCTAAATTATTAGCTTTTAAGTAAGATTAGTTGATTAATTAATTAAGATGCATGTCTATAACTCTAGTAAGTACTACTATTATCATCATTCTCTAAATTAAGAACAACTCTTTAATCAATTATTATTATGAAGTTAAAGTAAAAATCATGTGTAATTTGGTTTCTTGGTGTTGGCTCAATTCTGGGGCTTTTCTTTTTCACAATCATTTGAGTTCATGAAATTTGCAACATCATGAAAATGAGAAGACTCTCTTAGTTTTCTTTTTACCAAATTTTTGACGACTCTCTTAGTTTTTCACTTTGGAATCACACTAGTTTCTAAAGTTCTGATGGTGGTAATTAGAGCCTAGGCGAGGTAGGCGGTCGCCTAGCGCCTCAATGAATTAAATTCTCCATGCTTATGGAAAATATGGGTTATCCACTGTTAAATAAATAAAAAAATCGCACATGTTTAAGTAAATATGTATAACACAATGGTAAAAAAATAAAATAATTCATCTTATTATTAAGTGGTTAATTACTAACCAAGATTCAAGGCTCCTATATCGAAGTGTTAGCTTGTATACTGTGTTGGAGAAATTAGTACTAAATGTTACCGTTGTCTTTGTATGAATTGAGCTTGGACCTATATGTCACCTAGGTTCACTAGTTTTATTTTTATTATGGTGAATGAATTATAACTTTAGTCCAATACAAGGTAATGTGAATGTTAGTTTATGCATGTGCTGACGATGCAATAGATGAATACTTACACATTGAAGAAACCACTGTTTTGGAAGTAATTCGTAGGTTTTGTAAGACGATTGTGCATTTATATGAGAAAGAATATTTGCGCCCACCTACTGAGCGTGATGTTGAATTGCTGCTTAATGAGAACAAGGATAGGGGATTTTTAGGGATGTTGGGTAGTATAGATTACATGCATTAGAAATGGGATAAATGCCCATCGGTGGAATCAAGGGCTTACACTGCGTACAAAGGCAGTGAAAGTATTGTGTTGGAGACAGTGGTGTCATATGATCTCTGGTTTTGGAATGCGTTTTTTGGTATGCCTGGTTCTAACAATGATATTAATGTGATGAAGCGTTCTTATATTTTTAAAAAGCTTATCAACGGGAAAGCACCCCCAATGAATTTTTTTGTAAACGGACATCAATATGATATGGGATATTATCTTGGTGATGGAATATACCCAGAGATTGCTACTATTGTGATGTCTATTAAACATCCAGATTCCCAGAAAAAACAGAAAATTTCAGCAATGCAAGAGGGTTGCCGAAAAGATGTAGAGCGAGGCTTTCGTATACTGCAAAATCAATTTGCCATCGTCAAGCAACCTGCAATAATGTGGAATCCATACGTACTTGCATATATCATGAAAACTATTTTTCTAATCCTTCGATAAAAAGATTCATTCTCTTCATAAAAAATAGGAGGTAGAACCAAGAAAGATTTCTTTTTCGATTCATTCCTGGAGTTGAATACCTCATTCAATAATTTTTTTTTATCCAACCCGTAGGAATCAATAGAAAAGGAAAATCCCTTATGATACACCAGATCCGGCTCGGTTATTGATAGAGTGAATAGATCTGCCATTTCTTGAAATCTCTCTTCTGATTCAAAATCGCGGTGTAACGTGTACCCCCCCCTGTTTCGGTCATGGAATAGATGAAAGAAAGAAAAAAATGGATTTTGGTTCAAGAATGAAATCTTATTGGAACTGGCCATATCCGGTTCATCCTTCGGAACCATATCACATCCCGGATCTGATGAAATAGGATGAATTGAGACGGTATTTTGTAAATACGTAATTATCTTGAATATATCAACCATTTCTTTATTTTCCGATCGTCTGGAAGGGACAAAAGAAACATCTTGTTCTTTCTTCAACAATTTATGATCTCTAGTGGACCTCTCAGTAGGATTCGAACCCAGATGAAGTTCTGACCATCTGTCAGAGAAAAAGGAACGAATTGATTTTGTAGAATTCCCAAGAATTGCTTCGATTTCTTCCGGAAGCAGATGATTATTCATCTGCTTCTCACGTTCCGTGAATAGCCGGGACATTGAGGAATATCCAGAAAGGCATTTCGGGAATCGGTCTGATTTTCTCTCTGTTCGTTCCGTTTGAAGAAAGGAAGGATCCCAAAGAATCGATCTTTCTTTTAGTTGTTGAATCTCTCTTTGATTGATCAATGTGTGATATTCCGAATCCTCATTACTAATCGAATCGAAAGGGTCTCTGGATTGATCAGAAGATCCTTTCAATTGGCTAGAATTCGTTACTTGAACGAAAATAGATCTTGTGGAATCATATTGAATATTTGACGATACATTCCGTACCTTGCTAAAAAACCGATCCTTGCTTACCAACCACACATTGTCTAACCAAATCCAACTCTCTCTCGATACGTTCCTCAAAAAATCCGACTCGTGCAGATTCTTCCCCCAACTAACGAAGATATCTTGGCGGAATTGCCACATATGAAATTGAGCACAATTTTGCAAAGAAATACCCCACTTGTTTCTCGAGAAGAGATGGGAAACATGTTCAATCTCATTTGATTGAATAGTTGACTCAGCTCCTTGTTGTTTGAAGAAACCCTCCACTTCAATTGGTCTTTTTTCACGAAAAGCAGACATGAGATAACAAATCCAGTGTTTCACTAAGATTTCGAATAGCTGGCCCGAATTCAAGTTGATTATGTTTCGCTTCTTCCTCAGAGAAAGACGATCAAACAATTCCCAATCATGGTCCTTGCGGATCGGATCATCCGTATAGGATACAAAAAGAAACTCCAGATATTTGATATCTTTCTCTTTAAATGAGATCTCAATTCCAGCTACGGTTTCCTTAGATATCTTACAACTAGAATTCCACCTTTTTCCGATCCGGTTCCTCCACCACCGCGAACCCCAGTTAGAGTCAGGCATGATACACTTTTTCGTTATTGGGAGAACCCAAGTACTCTCTTTCGGATCCATGAAACAACTCTCAGAGATCTTTTTCCCTTTTGGAAGATAGAGGAGCGAAACAATCAACCTATTAATATTGGAAGACCAAAAAGATTCTTCCGATGTATCTTTTCTGGGTCCAATGGAATTCATAGGTATAGGAAGAAGCCCCATCAAATAGAGATTTTTTCTTTCGACCATATTTCGATTGTTAATACGATATATAAGGACCGCTACTACAAGCAGTACTACACCTTTGATCGTGAAATATCGATTGCTTGTTGAACCCTGTGAATCGCGTGAAAGGAGGATACTCCAAATTCGGGGGTCAAAGAGTTTCATAAAACGTTCTTGGTGGAAAAAAATGTGAGTGAAAGATCCCACTGAATCGAATTTGGTCCATGAATCTAAGAAATAGTGAGAATTCTTGATCTCTCTCAATATCTCTCTCAATTCGAAGATCCAGGATTTGAATTGATGTCGTTTCATTGATTCCTGTTTCATTGATTCCTCCTAAAGATTTCATTTCAATTGGAATTTGGTTATTCACGATGTACGATGATCCCTGTTAAGCATCCATGGCTGAATGGTTAAAGCGCCCAACTCATAATTGGCAAATTCGTAGGTTCAATTCCTGCTGGATGCACGCCAATGGGAACGTTCAATAAGTCTATTGGAATTGGCTCTGTATCAATGGAATCTCATCATCCATACATAACGAATTGGTATGGTATATTCATACCATAACATATGAACAGTAAGAACTAGAATTCTTATCAATACTGGAACTCATAGGGAAGAAAATGGATTTATGGATGGAATCAAATATGCAGTATTTACAGACAAAAGTATTCGGTTATTGGGGAACAATCAATATACTTCTAATGTCGAATCAGGATCAACTAGGACAGAAATAAAGCATTGGGTCGAACTCTTCTTTGGTGTCAAGGTAATAGCTATGAATAGTCATCGACTCCCGGGAAAGGGTAGAAGAATGGGACCTATGGGACATACAATGCATTACAAACGTATGATCATTACGCTTCAACCGGGTTATTCTATTCCACCTCTTAGAAAGAAAAGAACTTAAAAAAAAATACTTAATAACACGGCGATACATTTATACAAAACTTCTACTCCGAGCACACGCAATGGGGCCGTAGACAGTCAAGTGAAATCCAATTCACGAAATAATTTGATCTCTGGACAGCGTCATTGTGGTAAAGGTCGTAATGCCAGAGGCATCATTACCGCAAGGCATAGAGGGGGAGGTCATAAGCGTCTATACCGTAAAATAGATTTTCGACGGAATGAAAAAGACATATCTGGTAGAATCGTAACCATAGAATACGACCCCAACCGAAATGCATACATTTGTCTCATACACTATGGGGATGGTGAGAAGAGATATATTTTACATCCCAGAGGGGCTATAATTGGAGATACCATTGTTTCTGGTACAGAAGTTCCTATCTCAATGGGAAATGCCCTACCTTTGAGTGCGGTTTGAACCATTGATTTACGTAATTGGAAGTAACCAATTAGGTTTACGACGAAACCTAGAAATCAATCACTGATCCAATTTGAGTACCTCTACGGGATAGACCTCAACAGAAAACTGAAGAGTAACGGCAGCAAGTGATTGAGTTCAGTAGTTCCTCATATAAAATTATTGACTCTAGAGATATGGTAATATGGAGAAGACAAAATTGTTTGAAGCACCGACAGAACCGGAAGCGCCCCTTGTTTCAAAGAGAGGAGGACGGGTTATTCACATTTCATTTGATGGTCAGAGGCGAATTGAAAGCTAAGCAGTGGTAATTCTACCCCCGGGGAAAAATAGAGATGTCTCCTACGTTACCCGTAATATGTGGAAATATCGACGTAATTTCATAGAGTCATTCGGTCTGAATGCTACATGAAGAACATAAGCCAGATGATGGAACGGGGAGACCTAGGATGTAGAAGATCATAACATGAGTGATTCGGCAGATTTGGATTCCAATATATCCACTCATGTGGTACTTCATCATACGATTCATATAAGATCCATCTGTCTAGATATCATTATATACATCCAGAAAGCCGTATGCTTTGGAAGAAGCTTGTACAGTTTGGGAAGGGGTTTTGATTGATCAAAAAGAAGAATCTACTTCAACCGATATGCCCTTAGGCACGGCCATACATAACATAGAAATCACACTTGGAAAGGGTGGACAATTAGCTAGAGCAGCGGGTGCTGTAGCGAAACTGATTGCAAAAGAGGGTAAATCGGCCACATTAAAATTACCGTCTGGGGAGGTCCGTTTGATATCCAAAAACTGCTCAGCAACAGTCGGACAAGTGGGTAATGTTGGGGTGAACCAGAAAAGTTTGGGTAGAGCCGGATCTAAGCGTTGGCTAGGTAAGCGTCCTGTAGTAAGAGGGGTAGTTATGAACCCTGTAGACCATCCCCATGGGGGTGGTGAAGGAAGGGCCCCAATTGGTAGAAAACAACCCACAACCCCTTGGGGTTATCCTGCGCTTGGAAGAAGAAGTAGAAAAAGGAATAAATAGAGTGATAGTTTGATTCTTCGTCGACGTACTAAATAGGAGAGAAAATCGAGAATATGTTTCTTCGTCTTTACAAAAGAAAAAAAGATAGGAGTAATTAGCTGTGACACGTTCACTAAAAAAAAATCCTTTTGTTGCTAATCATTTATTAGCAAAAATTGAAAAGCTCAACATCAGGGGGGAAAAAGAAATAATAGTAACTTGGTCCCGGGCATCTACCATTATACCCACAATGATCGGCCATACAATTGCTATTCATAATGGAAAAGACCATCTGCCTATTTATATAACAGATCGTATGGTGGGTCACAAATTGGGAGAATTTGCACCTACTCTAAATTTCCGGGGACATGCGAGAAGCGATAATAAATCTCGTCGTTAATGTTAATAATAATAAAGTTAATATGGGTGCTCGTCGTTCATTAGTGGGAGGTTAACCTTATGATAAAGAGGGACCCAGATGTGGAAGTATCCGCTTTAGGTCAACATATATGTATGTCTGCTCACAAAGCACGAAGAGTAATCGATCAGATTCGTGGGCGTTCCTACGAGGAAACACTTATGATACTAGAACTCATGCCTTATCGAGCATGTTATCCTATTTTTAAATTGGTTTATTCAGCAGCAGCAAATGCTAGTCACAATATGGGTTTCAAGGAAACAGATTTAATCATTAGTCAAGCCGAAGTCAACGAGGGTACTATTGTGAAAAAGTTAAAGCCTCGAGCTCGAGGACGTAGTTATCCGATCAAAAGACCCACCTGTCATATAACTATTGTATTGAAAGATATATCTAAAGATCAAGACTATTTCATATGGTTAAGAAAAACGGGATATGTATATATAGATAAATATACGGATGTTAGAGAGAGGTATCTATGTATGGTAGAGCACGAAAGACTAAAATGGGCTAATGAAGAAAGCGAGGGTGTATGGGACAAAAAATAAATCCACTTGGTTTTAGACTTGGTACAACCCAAAAGCACCATTCCCTTTGGTTTGCACAACCAAAAAGTTATTCTGAGGGTCTACAGGAAGATCAAAAAATACGGGATTGTATCAAGAATTATGTACAAAAAAATATGAGAATATCTTCGGGTGTAGAGGGAATTGCGCGTATAGAGATTCAAAAAAGAATCGACCTGGTCCAGGTCATAATCTATATGGGATTTCCAAAATGGTTAATAGAGGGTAAACCGAGAGGAATTGAAGAATTACAGATCAATGTACAAAAAGGTTTTAATTCTGTGAACCGAAAACTCAACATTGCTATTACAAGAATTGCAAAACCCTATGGAGACCCTAATATTCTTGCCGAATTTATAGCTGGGCAATTAAAAAATAGAGTTTCATTTCGAAAGGCAATGAAAAAAGCTATTGAATTAACTGAGCAAGCAGATACAAAAGGAATTCAAGTACAAATTGCAGGACGTATCGACGGAAAAGAAATTGCGCGTGTCGAATGGATCAGAGAAGGCAGGGTTCCCCTACAAACCATTCGAGCTAAAATTGATTATTGTTCGTATACAGTTCGGACTATTTATGGGGTATTAGGCATAAAAATTTGGATATTTGCAGACGAGAAATAATCAAAGATCTCTTCTTTTACTTTTCTATCTAGCACTGGACAAAAAAAACCTTTCATTTTTTTCTCTTTAATCTAAAATGATTAATTTCAAATCTTCTAATTCTATAGGGTTAAATAAAAATTAGATTGACCCTTTGGTATAATTGCTATGCTTAGTGTGTGACTCGTCGGTTTTTTTAGTTTAGATTAGATTAAAAAAGGAAAGGACGGCCCCAAAGTCTGAACTAAGAACTATGTAACTAATAACCAGCTCATTGCTTCGTATTATCGGGATCCAAAGAAACAGTCACTATATGATGTATTGATCATATCGTTGTAGCAACTGAAATCTTTTTTATATTACATATACATAAAAGAAAAACCAATCTGATCGTGGATTGTGATGTGAAACAAAAAAAAGGATGTGGATAAATGGAAGGGGGAGAGAAAGAGAGAAGGAGAATATCAATGATATATGATTCCAATATGTATGGTCTATGAATAATCTCATACAAAGGCAGTGTAATAAAGCATCAATATGGATTCGGCCATAATCATAATTAATCATTAAATGAATCCGGTTCATAGGAAAAAGAAATACAAATAAAAGAGAGCTTCGAGTCAATAAAGACTGAGTAGATTGACTCAGGAACAACAAATTGAATTAGGAGCTCCGTTGCAGAGTTCAGGCCTAGCCATTAACCAAGAAGTGATGGGAACGACGGAACCTATGACTGCAGAAGATTCCATTGAAAACGAATCCTAATGATTCATTAGGTGGGATGGCGGAAAGAACCAGGAAACCTATTCATTTATTCTGAGAGGTCAAGGACTGACCCTACGAATTAAACAGATATTGAAAGAGTCAATATTCGCCCGCGAAGGCCTTATTGGATTGCTAAGTTTTTTGGATTCAATAAAGGTCAAAATAAAGATTCGTAAAAAAAATTCTATATTCTAGAGGTATATTTCCGGTTGTATATAAAACCCAAGATATATAAATTTTTACGTGACAGATTAGATCTCAAAAAACCTATGATTCAGTCTATTAGAAATTCAATACATATTCGTAATATTATGGAATCATTTCATTCGCGAGGAGCTGGATGAGAAGAAACTCTCATGTCCGGTTCTGCAGTAGAGATGGAATTGAGAATAACAAACAACCATCAACTATAACCCCAAAAGAACCAAATTCCGTAAACAACATAGAGGAAGAATGAAGGGAATATCTTACCGAGGCAATCATATTAGTTTCGGTAGATATGCTCTTCAGGCACTTGAACCGGCCTGGATCACATCTAGACAAATAGAAGCAGGGCGACGAGCAATGACACGATATGCGCGTCGTGGTGGAAAAATATGGGTACGTATATTTCCAGACAAACCTGTTACATTAAGACCTACAGAAACGCGTATGGGCTCGGGGAAGGGATCTCCCGAATATTGGGTATCTGTCGTTAAACCGGGTCGAATACTTTATGAAATGGGTGGAGTATCAGAAATTGTAGCCAGAGAAGCTATTTCAATCGCTGCGTCCAAAATGCCTATACGAACTCAATTCCTTATTGCAGAATAGGGATGTGCAACCAAAGGAAAGGAGTCTTTGTGATGAAAAAACAAACAACCGCAGGCCTTTTTTTCTGGACAAAAAATATTTCTTTTTTCTTTTGCCCTTTCTTTGCATTGAAAGAAACGATAAAAAATAATGATATGATTCAACCTCAAACCCTTTTAAATGTAGCGGACAACAGTGGGGCTCGAAAATTGATGTGTATTCGAATCATAGGAGCTAGTAATCGTCGATATGCTCATATTGGTGACGTTATTGTTGCTGTAATCAAAGAAGCAGTGCCCAATATGCCTCTAGAAAGATCAGAGGTGATCAGAGCTGTAATTGTACGTACATGTAAAGAACTTAAACGTGACAACGGTATGATAATACGATATGATGACAATGCCGCAGTTGTCATTGATCAAGAAGGAAATCCAAAAGGAACTCGGGTTTTTGGTGCGATCGCTCGGGAATTGAGACAGTTGAATTTTACTAAAATAGTATCATTAGCTCCTGAGGTATTATAAATACTATCTAGAATAAAGACTAATAGACAAGCCCGTGATATGATAGAGTAGGGTCTTGGGAATGAATTAAATTAATTTTGTAGATTATGTATCACGTATATCCCTTAACTTTATAATAAAAAAAATAACGAGCATGTTGATTATATTAAAACTCGGAGGCACCAATAATTATAGTTCATCATGGGTAGGGACACAATTGCTGACATAATAACTTCGATACGAAATGCTGACATGGATAAAAAAGGAACGGTTCGAATAGCATCTACGAATATTACCGAAAACATTGTGAAAATCCTTCTACGAGAAGGCTTTATCGAAAACGTGAGAAAACATCGAGAAAGCAACAAAAATTTCTTGGTTTCAACCCTTCGACATAGAAGGAATAGGAAAGGGCCATATAGAACAATTTTAAAACGTATCAGCCGGCCCGGTCTACGAATCTATTCCAACTCTCAACGAATTCCTAGGATTTTAGGAGGAATGGGGATTGTTATTCTTTCTACTTCTCGAGGTATAATGACAGACCGAGAAGCTCGGCTAGAAGGAATCGGAGGAGAAATTTTGTGTTATATATGGTGATCTTTCTGATATCTGAATTGAATTGGTAACTTCCTATATTGCGAAAAAAAAAAAAAAGAGGAAGGACTGGTTGCCTAATATCACTCCTCCTCCATTAGTTGATACTTCAAGGGGGTTACCTGAAATGAAAGAACAAAAATGGATTCATGAAGGTTTAATTACTGAATCACTTCCCAATGGCATGTTCCGGGTTCGCTTAGATAATGAAGATCTGATTCTAGGTTATGTTTCAGGAAGGATCCGACGTAGTTTTATACGGATACTACCAGGAGATAAAGTCAAAATAGAAGTAAGTCGTTATGATTCAACAAGGGGACGTATAATTTATAGACTCCGCAATAAAGATTCGAACGATTAGGTGTATTTTTTTCGACATTATTTTCGTGGGGATACAACTCGAGGTTCAAAATTCCAAGAGACTTATTTTCTTCCAAGGAGTAGATTCGGAATTAAGGTAAGGAATGACAAATATGAAAATAAGGGCCTCTGTTCGTAAAATTTGTGAAAAATGTCGACTGATTCGCCGTCGGGGACGAATTATAGTAATTTGTTCCAACCCGAGACATAAACAGAGACAAGGATAATCCTTCGAAAAAGGACCCAACGTACAAATAAAATGAAGGATCTGTTTTAACCTGAAATGGATATATCCGTATATCTCTGACTCATATTGATGAGATGATAAAAGATGGCAAAACCTATACCAAGAGTTGGTTCACGTAGGAATGGACGTATTAGTTCACGTAAGACTGGACGTAGAATACCAAAAGGAGTTATTCATGTTCAAGCAAGTTTCAACAATACCATTGTAACAGTTACAGATGTACGGGGTCGGGTGGTTTCTTGGTCCTCCGCCGGTACTTGTGGATTCAGGGGCACAAGAAGAGGGACACCGTTTGCTGCCCAAACCGCAGCAGGGAATGCTATTCGTACAGTAGTCGATCAGGGTATGCAACGAGCAGAAGTCATGATAAAGGGTCCTGGTCTCGGAAGAGATGCAGCATTACGAGCCATTCGTAGAAGTGGTATACTATTAAGTTTCGTACGGGATGTAACCCCTATGCCACATAATGGATGTAGACCTCCTAAAAAAAGACGTGTGTAGAAATAAGAATGGAACAGATTTCAAGAGAAAAAAATGATTCAATAATCTGATCAAAAAAAATTACTATGCTTCGAGAGGAAGTAGCAGTATCTACTCGGACACTACAGTGGAAGTGTGTTGAATCTAGAGCAGACAGTAAGCGTCTTTATTATGGCCGTTTTATTTTGTCTCCGCTTATGAAGGGTCAAGCCGATACAATAGGCATCGCGATGCGAAGGGCTTTGCTTGGAGAAATAGAAGGAACATGTATCACACGTGCAAAATCTGACAAAATACCACATGAGTATTCTACTATAGTAGGTATTGAAGAATCCGTACATGAAATTTTAATGAATTTGAAAGAAATTGTATTAAGAAGTAATCTGTATGGAACTCGCGACGCATCCATTTGCGTCAGGGGTCCTGGATACGTAACTGCTCAAGACATCATCTCACCGCCTTCTGTGGAAATTGTTGATACTACACAGCATATAGCTAGCCTAACGGAACCAATGGATTTGTGTATTGGACTACAAATCGAGAGGAATCGTGGATATCGGATGAAAACACCAAATAATGCACAAGATGGAAGTTTTACTATAGATGCAGTATTCATGCCTGTTCGAAATGCGAATCATAGTATTCATTCTTATGGGAATGGAAATGAAAAACAAGAAATACTTTTTCTAGAAATATGGACGAATGGAAGTTTAACTCCTAAAGAAGCACTTCACGAGGCCTCCCGTAATTTGATCGATTTATTTATACCCTTTCTACATGCGGAAGAACGTGACACAAATTTAGAGGACAATCAAAACATAGTTACTATACCCTTTTTTACCTTTCAGAATAAATTGGATAAACTAAGCAAAAGCAAAAAAGAAATAGCATTGAAATGTATTTTTATTGACCAATCAGAATTGTCTCCCAGGATCTATAATTGTCTCAAAAGGTCCAATATATATACATTATTAGA
This sequence comes from Papaver californicum, assembly GCA_023531435.1. Classification (NCBI taxonomy): domain Eukaryota; kingdom Viridiplantae; phylum Streptophyta; class Magnoliopsida; order Ranunculales; family Papaveraceae; genus Papaver; species Papaver californicum. The sequence continues at coordinate 51,089 of JAJJMC010015410.1, read as the reverse complement.
CCTTTTGAATAAGAGTCAAGAAGATCTTATGAAAATAGATCATTTTCGCATAGAAGATGTAAAACAGATATTAGATATTCTACAAAAGCGTTTCGCAATTGATTTACCAAAGAACAAGTTTTCTTTTTTGAATCCATTGGAATGATTTAATCCTTTTTAGAAAGAAAAAATAAAATAGGTTTTGGGTCTTCAGTAGGATCCATATATTTTGGGTAAATCTAGAATTTTGTTGAATAGGTGTATCTAGGGAATAGTCGCTTCAAAGTGAATCCTCCCTAGATACACACGTCGTTTTTTTATTTCTATTTCACGGTTGAGTCAATTTAAAAAAGACCTAAAGTTAAAGATTTATCAATAGGTAATGTTGCTCCAATACCCAACCAAAGAGCTACTGCGGTCCCAATCAAAAAGACGGTTGTAGCTACTGGACGACGAAACGGGTTTTGGAATTTATTAACATTCTCCAAAAAGGGTACTGTCAATAATCCCGCCGGTACTGAAACCATTAAAAGAACCCCCAACAATTTATTTGGTACTGTGCGAAGGATTTGAAATACGGGAAAGAAGTACCATTCGGGTAATATTTCCAAAGGAGTAGCAAACGGATCTGCAGGTTCGCCAATCATTGACGGTTCTAGAACCGCTAAACCTACGTTACATGCAATAGTACCTAGAATTACTACTGGAAAAATATATAAAAGATCGTTAGGCCATGCGGGTTCTCCATAATAATTATGACCCATCCCTTTTGCCAATTTGGCTCTTAATACAGGATCATTCAAGTCAGGTTTCTTTGTTATTGGGATAGGTGAATTCGTATGGATCCATCCCCCGAAGGAACCGGACATGATAATTTTTCATCATCCGGCTCGAGCAAGAATCAAAGGAGTCAAATAGATCTATATAAAATCTATATGTCATCCATATCCACACATATATGACTCTATGTAAGAAAAGATTTACCGGATGCAATTTTCCGGAGTTGCAACTACCCATTGCAAAGAATTCAGTTCTTGCTGGTAAATGCCCAATACCCAAGTAGGCTTAAAAATTTGATCATGATCAAGTGCGTTTTGGGTCGTCTCATACCTTGCAATTTTCTTTCTCCCAAAAATATCTCGAGTCTTCTTACATACAAAGGATTTACTTGTTACTAATATAGTCTAGCCTCGGTTCTTCTTTAGATCCCTTGTTTCACTCCGATAGTATTATAGATCGGAATCGATGCAAAGGAAATGAATGCATTTCCATACTATTAAGTAAGTTCAATTGATAGAACATAAGCTGGATCATACCACATCACTTATTCTACTGGATCTTACGGAGCCTGGTGATGCACGACATGATTCGTCTCTGATCATAGAAAAAATTCTCCTCAAGCGAACCAGCCTATCTTCTGTATGGGGCTTACGCAGTGGTTGGAACAGAGACACATTTGGTTGTCAATTCCAATGTGGCGGATAAAATAATATATCTGCACGGGCCAATCAATAGTTCAAGTCACACACTCCCATAATCCATTTTCTCTTCGTAGAATCCACTTCAACTATTCATATCAAATAAATAATACAATATTGCAGAGTTGAAGGTAAATATCCAAAAAAATGTCTTATTTTTCAATAATCCATATTTCTAGCAATGAAATACTACTCCTCTTCCCCAAACAGATATATGATTGATTACAAATATCTAGGATCTGTCTTCTCTATAAAGGACCAGAAATGCCTTGCTTACGTATCATTGGGAAATGCATTAACATAAATACGGCAGTAAGCAGAGGTAATACAAAAGTGTGTAAACTATAAAAACGCGTTAAAGTGGATTGGCCCACACTA
>JAJJMC010015410.1:0-19254 GCA_023531435.1 Papaver californicum | reverse complement strand
TTTCGGTCATGGAATAGATGAAAGAAAGAAAAAAATGGATTTTGGTTAAACTGTTATCATTTTACATAATATGATAGTGGAGGATGAGCGTTTACCCGGTGATTGGCCACATGAATATGATCAACGCCACAACCATGCACCGGTAAATATTTCGAGACAACATATTGCTGAACTTTCGAGAATGTGAGTTGAGCAACGCCGACTTGCAGTACACAACAAAGATACGCATATTCGTTTCCGAAATGACTTATCGAACACTTATGGTCAGATTTTGGTGAGGAATAATAATTTTTAAATCCTGCGGATAGGTTTTGTGTGTATATCTCTTGTAAACCCGCCCGAGACACCACTCGGCCGCTAGGGGCACCTAGGGGTTTAAAAGCTTGCTGCACATGCTAAGTGCAGCCGTGATGCTTGCGAAAGTGAGTTTACGAATACTTTTTATCTCTTGTATTATCAATATGCTTACTACGTTGTAATGAATAAATTAACGGACGTATCATAAATAACCAATATCACTTATTCAGAACAACAGTACATCAGTAGATGTTAAGATATCTCATTTTCGCAGGAGTCACGGTTGCACTAAGCACGTGCAACAAGCCTTTAAACCATTAGGTGTCCCCAACGGACGAGTTATGTCTCGTGAGAGTTTACAAAGAGATATACCCACAAAACCTATAATCAAACCTTCAACGAGTGGTATGACGCCCTGGATGACGATCTAAACATCTTCGAAGAACAATCAACACAAAAGGTTGTATTTTTCCATCACCCTTAGGATCTCGAAATGAGGTTGGTACATGAATTCTGAACCTTTCATCTTCTCCATTCCTCCATAGATCTGGCAACAACTTCGTCATCAGTTTCATTCATAATTCTTATTTCATTCACCTTAGCGGTTAAAGTTAAAAATTGTAGTACTGCCCTACCTATTTCCTGAAATCGACAAAAAAGGCTTGCTCTGTTTCGGTTATTGGGGTTACCAGTTTCATTACAGAAGTTAGCACGGATATGTTCTAACCATTCCATACTCATTGAACCATTCATATGACGTTCATGACCCCTTGCTGGATAATATAATACTATGTTTCGACAAAGAGATAAAATCTTCCTATATGGTAAAATTTTCTGCACTAATACTAAAAATTCTCGTAAGGCATAATTATGAAAAGGAGAGATAACAATAATCTTTGTATTAGGTTATTTGAAATTTGGAAGGTGTGGTTTCCAAATGGGAACGAAATGGTATATATAGGGCCAATTTTGAATGGAAATAAATTTTCAATATTCAATAAAAGATTAAAGCATGATATTTTAAGAATTGACGACCCTGTTTTGTTCCAGCGTAGTGGGTAATTAATAATAGTTTGTACTCATCAGATGAAGAATAAATTCATTTATAAGTACATCAAAATATAACCAAAATATAGACGTTACAACGGTAACAAATCTCAACGGTTAAAAGAGTATGCGCTCGCTTAGAATAACGCCCCACACACAAGCGCTCACTTAGCGGAATGCCCCACACACATACGCTCTCTTAGCCGCACGCTCACTACAGGCGTTTTAATAGGCAAACTCCCAATACAGGCGTGTTTCTGGCGTCACGCCCCATTGGACGTGCTCTTGGATGAATGCCTGATGGGGCGGAGTTTGGTTCACGTCTGACAAATGAAACACACTTCTAGCTAAACACCCGGCACCAGACGGAAAGCCATCGTCACGCCTGGAACGAGACGCATGGCTAGGCTAACGCTCCACTATAATTGGATTTGGTCCAGTTTTGGGATCAAATTTGATCCCAAACAAAAAAATCCAGACCAAAACCCAAATTTGGTCGCCCCATTGTGAATGGATTTGGACGGACCAAAAACCAAATTTGGGTTTGGTCCATCATTTACTCCCACCACTGTGGGTGCTCTTATGGATAGTAATTAGTAAAATTTAGAAATGATATTATCTCTCAAAATATACCACGGATATTCGTAAACTTTATACCATTAAAAATCATTTTAAAACACCTACGTAACGAATGTAAATCTGGCTATCAAATTATGCATATTTCTTATACTAAAAATAATCAATTAAAATGGTAGTTTTAGAAATAATCTACTGTTTAATGATATAGGTCACCTGTTAGTGGACAAAATCTAAAAATGAATAGGTCATCTATTCTTGGACGGAGGGAATATTGGGAAAATAATTAATTTGTTGTGGTATTATATAGGAAGGGCATTTTAGAGAATTATCTCTTAATTAAATATTGAATTTATAGTTCCAACAAAAGAGCTTCTCTAATGGTTGTTGTGTCTGTTTCCTAGGTGGCAACACAAACAAGACATCCTCGCTCTAATTTTTCCTTAAGTTTAGGTGGAAAAAAACATCTCCAATCATGATGTTTGTGATCTTTTTTGATTAAATGTAAATTTTATTTTTAGTAATTTTACGATTTTATTAGTTAAAAATGGTTTTTTAATATATTGGAATTAATTTTAATTAAGGAAAAGCTTACTAGGATAGTTTGACATCCTCAAGGTAAATGTCTAATTCTAAACATTCACCTTGAGGATGTTAACCAAAAATTAAGCCATATCATCTTCACATTGATTTAAGAAGTTGAGGTTGGAGAAGCATTTTAGAAAAAATAAACGTCTATCCTTTGTGGATTTAGACATTTGTCTTCACATACATTCCATTGGAGAAGTTCTAAACATTGTCCAAACAAAACACTGTAAAAATCAATGTAAAAATATAATTAAATAATCTTGTTAAGTTGTATCATGGGATACAAGTTAACAAGGCCCATTTTACATTACAGTGACAGATTTTGGTTTACAATAACGAAATGTTCATCCATAAGATAGACATTGAGTCACTTAATATACATTTCGGGTCGTAGTGGTAAATTTTAGTTTAATGTGCGGATTTTTTTTTGGGGCACATGAAATTTTTTGGTTTTAGGTAAGATTTTATGACAGAAGTGTGGATATTGGTTCACAATGCAACTTTTTTGGTTCCGGGCCAATTTTTTAAGATCAAAGTGAAGATCTTCAGACATTAGATAAATTTTGGTTGCAAGTTTTTTTTTCTCCAAACAAGATAAAATTTGGGAGCCTAACAAATTTGTGTCACCGTACAGATTTTGGGTCACAGCCATTAAAGGATATCCGGGAACATTGCAAATAGTTCATCAAGTAATTTTTGCTTAGAACTCTTTATCTACCCGGAAGTGGTGAGCGGAAATGGCAATGCCGTCTGCTTTCAATCGTCTAATGTGGTGAGCTTTTAGTAATTCAGTATGACCGGAAGCATGATAAAAATTAATTTCTCAAGGGACCTAAAAGTCCACGACCGAGAGTCAAATGACCATTAGAATACCGACTCTCACGAAAGCCCTATACTATTAATAAAATTAGATGCAACCATTTAACTGTTATAAAGTAATATTTGGTGGATTTACATCACATATACACCATCATTTTTTCATCTCCTTTTGACCTTTTTATTTTCCCCACTATTTTGTAACCACCACTAGTAGTAAAGGGTGCATGTTCCTTAATTCTATGTAAATGCTCGTCTTCTTCTCCTATAAATAGAGAATATTTCCTTTGTAATAGGATATCAAAATAAGAATTCTCCTTCTTCTGTTTCCTTGTTTCTATGTTTTCTTTAGTTTACAACAGGTCATCATCAGGTAGCTCTAATCACTAAATGATAAAGATTTTTATCTATTTTCTAAACCTTTTTTAGTTTTTTTTATTATTATAATCATTTTTTAAATAAATCCTCACCCGTTTGTTGTTTGTCTCTATTAATAGACAAAACAATATCGTATCGGAGGTATATTGTTTTGGTTTGATTTTTAGTTTCAACGAAGCACAGGGATCATGAATGGTTTACAATTGATTATATTTATCGTGATCAACAGTAGTTTATAACTTGATTTATGCTTTTTCAATTTTGATTATTTTATTCCGGAAATACATGAGAGTTTCAGTACAATAAAACTTACATACATATACTTTCACCCATTGAAAATCGTTAGGTATTGAGAAAGTTAAATATATTATTTAAACCATTTTCTTTAGCACCCGTGAAGGTTGACTTGGTGTATTACATCGAAAATATGTAAGTACAGTGTGTATAAATTAATCTTATTACTAATGTTCTATTGATTGTATTGATAGTCTTAATTGACTATGAAACTCCAATTTCATTCTTTTTATTTTTTGTTTATTAGTTAACCGCAACTATATAACGACAATATTTTTATGTCGATATGATTTTTCTAAATCATAAAAAAACAAATTAATATTGGTGTTTCTCCATCATTCTTATAAGATTGGAGAAAATAAATAAGCATATTTTTATACTTTTGCCAATATGAGTTTTCACTGATATATAGTGAACCATTGATTTCTATTCCATACAAGAAATTCTCCATAACCGCAATTTGGATATCTTTAACCAATATCATGGTTATCTACCAAGTTTGAGTTGCCCTTGAAAATACGAGGCGACATTAATTTTAGTCAGTTTTTACATAACGATTGTATCGATTTCTATTCTTTAATAATAAGAAATTTTGAACTTGGTAATTTTCGCCAATTAAAAAAGAATGACACGGATTATAGGTTTACAAGAAACCTTATCCATCAAATATAATTTTATCTAAATCATTGGTTGCTATTCCTTACAAGCAACCATTCATCAACCACAAAGTGGGGATTTTTTTCCCCTAAAAATAAAATAATGATAGTAGCTTCATTATTTTTAATTAAGCGTTTTCTCTATATCAATCCTAAAAAGATGAAATACATTTATGGTATTAACAATTGTAAATATTAGTAAAACGAGGAATTGCTGCATTTGTTAGGGATACTTAGTAATTTTGATTTTTTCTCATGGTAAATTTGAAATCGTTCCACTTGTAGTTGGAACATGTCAGGGCACTAAAGATTATAGGGTGCGCACCTGGCTTGTTAGCTATTTTATTAGTCTTTGTGAAATTAATTTTTTTGACAAAGAAGTGTTCATAATTTCATTCTAAATCATTATCTCGTTGGCCCTATAGATCACAATTTTAATTTTTATCTTTTTGGAGTTTTAATTGCATATTTATATGCTTTTGGTCGTAAGAAATAAAATCTATGGTTGATCCTAAATTTGTATGTTAAGTAGACTACAAATTTATTATTTGTTTTAGGATAATTTTTTTATGGATTTTGAAGTCATTATCTCCAGTCCAACCTGGTGTTGTTAAAATCCAGAAATTATTATAAGTACATGTCCTCGAATTATTCGGATAATACTTTACGAAAATTGTTTTCGTATATGAGATGAAAATATTTACGCCATAATAAAGCGGAGACTATACACTACCAGAAGTGGGTGTTAATTAACTTGAATGTCATATCAGTTTCTCTCACATCTTGATCAAATCGATAAAAGTTGTCAGTATATGATTGGTGCGAAATATCTCATTTTGCTTTTATATAAAGCTTATGCCTCTTGGAAAGGCATATCCAGTCACATCTAGCAAATAGCTAGGTAGCATTCTATAAGAGGCTACATGTAGTGCTCCAATTGAGACTACGAAAACATGATTGACATTCTTAAAATTAATAACTCTTCACTTGATGATTGTGAGATTATAACGCCCGTGGGCACTGGTACCAGTAATTCTGTTAATTTTTCAAGATATGCATACACTTGAGAATAGTGTGGGATCGTGGTAAGCTAAAATAATTATCGAATATTCATTTACAGTAGTTACTGAAATAATAAATGATGGTGGTTGTTAACCCCTCTGCAGAGTGATATCGACATATGTGATTGGTAGGCACAAAATCCAAATTATGTTGGATTTAAATCTCTTGAATAACGCAATATTTGGATCCAAGACTTAACATCTTAAACATGCAAGCCTGAATTCTAAAAATTACAGGTTGGTGTAGTCTTCATGCGTTATATGAGAAATATGATCGTCTAAAAAACGATTTGAGGGTTTCATTTTTTTTTTTCTTATTAAAAACCTAGGATTGGTTCAATAATATTTTGTTCACCTTGTATGATGCATTTGGCGTGGTAGTCCTTGAAGGACTTGTATTGCATTTACACAAGAAATATCGTCCGAGAACATATTCAAATTTGTAATCAATGGAAGATTCAAATTATACTCAGGCAGCCACCTGAATCGATTATGTCAGGTTTAACAATCTTTTATGTGTTTTTAGAAATTTGGTACAAAACCAAAAATCCGGATTAGTTGATGATATCAACTTTATAGGTCTCCTGAAGGATCTTTAAAAACACTAAAATCCACGCTTAGCAGCATAAATTTTACAATTTCTTGATTTGCACAATTAAGAATTATGCTAGCATAAAGCTTGTCTATTAACTAGGATATAAATTTTGTTTTGATGTTTATTTTCTTAACTCATATAATTGAGTTAGCATCCACAAAGACGTCAAAAGTTGTACTATTTTTCCTTCGTTTCAAGTTTTGTCCCATGTAGTTTTCCTAACAAGGTTTTAACAAGGCAGCATCTCGCTGTCGTTGAATTTTCATTCAAAATGTTGATATTGTGCTCTTTTTCCTTCGTCCAGATTTTATCCCAACGGGTTTTACTAGCAAAGTTTTAGTGAGGCAATTTAATTTGACATTATGGTCATCCAAGGGGGAGTTGTATATTTCCATCTATTTAGTGGATGCCCACATTTGATTATCCCAAATCAACATAACCACCTCCTAGGATTTTGGATTCCTTCTGAACCACATAAGGTTTACTCAAAAATACTATTTTTGTTTGTTTATGTATAGTAATGTATTCGTATCTTGGGACTTTGATGAAGAAACTACATCAACTACTTATGCAAATCATCTCTGAGAAGCTAATAATCCAAGAAACAAGTCCTCAATGTACTTAAAGAAGCATGAAGACTCGAGAACACTACTACTAGAAGACTAGCACAAAAGAAGACTTATCAACTAGCAATTGTTTGCATCCAAGAAACTCGTTCATCGAAATTCAGAAGTCTCGACTCAAACATTTGCAAACCAAGATTTAACTAAAGTACTTATCAGGGGGAGCATCATAGTAAAAGGTATTTCACTGGACAATCACGTTGTACTCTTTTTAATTCGTCAAAGTTTTGTCCCACTGGGTTTTCCTTTTCAAGGTTTTAACGAGGCATCATATGCGTGTCCAACAGTACTCTTTATGTTTTGTACTCTTTTTCCTTCGTCTAGGTTTTTTCCTTCGGGTTTTCCTAGCAAGGTTTTAATGAGGCAATGTTAGTAGTGTGGTATCATTCAAGGGGGAGTGTTATAAAATAACATTTGGTGGATTTACACCACACTTACACCATCATCTTTTCATGTCCTCTTCAACTCTTCATTTCCCCCACTACTTTGTAACCACCACCACTAGTAGTAATGGGTGCATGCCCCTTAATTCGATATAAATGCTTATCTTCTTCTCCCTATAAATAGATAGCATTTAGGATATCAAAATAAGAATTCTCCTTCTTCTGCTTCTTTGTTTCTATGTTTTCTTTAGTTTACAACACTAACTAATATAAAGGAAAGAAGTATTTTTGATAGATGACCCCCTAGGAGAAACTTCAATGGGATGTGTATATAGGATAGTTTGCCAATTATACCTCCACAGTGGGATTGGCAAACCCAAAAAATGGGTTGGCAAATGGGAAAAACTGAGGGTTTACTCACCATGTCTCGGCCTAGCATGGGCCGAGCGGCTCAGGTTGAGTCGACAACATTCGAATCTCAACGACTCTAATTCTCTCCCTATAAATTCAAACAATTTCAACTCCAAAATCACACCTTCCCCACTCAAATTTTTTCTACTATCATTTCAATTTTAATCTTTCCATCTCAAGCCCTTGATCTCAACTTCTACTCAATTTTTTTTTTTAGAAAATGGCCATCTCATCACAAACACAAAATACTGAATCAGGAAAGGGTTCATCAAAGCCTTGCGGTCCAAGGTTTAATCTCATATAAGATAAAACTATTTGCAAAGGATATGTAGCATGTACGCTTGATAATGTCAATGGTATTTATCAAGCCCATACAACACTTTGGGGGATTTTTTTTTTAATATTTGACGAGGAAACTGGGAATCCAAATAAACGTGACTTCTTTGGGTTGTCTCATCGTTTTCATATAATCATCAAAGAAATGAGCATTTGGGTAGGTGTGATGATGCACGTGAATCTCCAAAGAGGAAGCGGTGATACTGAAGCTGATATAGTAAGTTAGTTGTATTTTAAATTGTTTAATTGATTTTTAAAACTTTTATCAAGTTATTGTAATAACTAATTTAATTTTTAAATGTTGAAACTGCAAATGCGAAAAACTCGAGAAGCATGGAAATTCAAAGAAGGTTCGGGTTTCAAACACGAAGAATGTTTCCACATCCTCAAAGTCCTGAACCGATTTAACCTGTTGGATGGATATCAAGTACCAAAGCGATCCCCTTATGAGACGCCAAACGTTTCTCAAGGGTTTCCGTCTACTTATTCTTTATCGGAAACAACCTCAACCCCACAACCCAATATAGGCGTATCCCAGTATGCTAATACTAATCTTAGTGTTAATGGAAGTACAGGAAGATATGATGGACTAGGCAACAAAAAAACTAAAAAGATTAGAAAGGCGGCTCAAGAAGCCACTGAATCTTCAACTTGAGATGTCAACTTTCAGGAATTATTTGAAAAACAAGAAAAGACTGATATCAGTAAAATGGCTTCAGAAATTAAGAGAGGTCACAAGGCACTTGAACAAAATCTTTTTAATGCTCGCATGAGAGGAATCTTGGGGATGAACACGTCAAACATGAATCAGACACAACTGCGAATCTGGCAAAAAGAAATAAATAAAATTGAAGCACAGAAGACACAACAAAACTGGTTCTTCATTTTCCACTTCAGGATCCATAAGTTGAGATCAAGAGTTTAAGATGGAAATATTAAGATTGAAAGTTGAAGAAATTTTGAGTTGAGAAGGTGTAATTTTGGAGTTGAAATTGGTTGAATTTAGAAGGAGAAATATATGAGCCGTTGGATTCGACCGTTGTCGAGGCCTCGATCAGTTCTGTTTGAGTCTTTTTACCAGTTTCCCACTGCACAAAACTCAGTTTGCCTATCCACCTGGCTTGGAAAATTAGGGGATATACCCATGTCCATTGGAATTGCTCTAAATGATTTAAGTTATTCTCATTCAAATCACCATACTATATTAAAACGTGTAATTTCGAGAAAAAAATAAATACAAAGGGTACAACAAAAATATTACTCTCTTTGTTTCTACAAAAATGTTACTATCACTTTTTCATTTTAGCCTAAAAATAGGCTAAAATGGAGGGAGTATTATATATGTTTTCAAGGGTAAAATCGTACATTAGTTGTATCTTATATGTTTATATTTACAAAAATGCATTATTTTAAAAAATAAAACCAAAAAAATCTATAAACCTTAATATTTTTTTAAAAAATACAAATCGAAATTTTATAAATTTTATATATTTATGAAGCTCTTTAAAGTATCTACATAAGAGAAACTCCAGTGGGGTTGGTATATTGGCTAATTTTCCAATTACCACACCACAGTGGGATGGGCAAACCCAAAAAATGGATTGCCAAATTGGTTTTTGGGGGGGTTTGCCCATTTAGGCGCAAAGTAAGTCGATCGTCTATGTTTGCACGGAGCCTCGACCTATCATGGGCCAAGCGTCTCAATGAGATTCGACAACGGTCGAATCTCAACGGCTCTTATCCAACGGCTATGATTCTCTCCTTATAAATTCAAAAAATTTCAACTCCAAAATCACACCTTCTCCACTAAAAAAATCTTCTAATTTCACTTTAATCTTAATCTTTCCATCTTAAACTTTTGATCTCAACTTATAGATCCTGAAGTGGAAAATGAAGAAGCACAAATGATAGGGGAAATATGGCTCCAACAAGCTTAAGGAATTATGCTACATATTGATCAAATGGATGAATATTCGGACGATGATAGAAGGATGAATAACCATGTGATACAATTATACTAAGGGAAAATACCTCGAGATCCAGAACCAAGAGGCGTATTGACAAGAAGATGGACGTGGATATATCGAGAGGAAGGACATCAACAAATGATACATGATTATTTTATTAATAGAAGTGTGTATTCTAATGAATATTTTCAACGTTGCTTCTGCATGCCGCAACACTTGGTCATGGGGGTTATTGGAGAGCTTTGTCGGATAAACCCTAAATTCAACTATCAATTTGATGCACTAAACATACGAGGACATAGTCCTGAACAAAAGGTCACTGCAGTCTTAAGGATTCTAGGTTATGGTGTGCCGGCGGATGCCTGTGATGAATATTGTCGTATGGCAAAAACAACAGCATACGAAAAATCTCAAAATGTTTTGCGAAACTGTAGTCAACCATTTTGGTCCACGTTTTTTACGACAACCAATGCAAGACGATGTCGACCGACTACTAGCTGAAAACACCAAAAGAGGGTTTCCCGGAATGCTATGTAGCCTTGATTGCATACATTGGGTGTGGCATGGATGTCCTTATGCATGGCAGGGTCAGTATTAGGGCCACTTCACCAAACCAACTGTTGTTTTTGAAGCGACGGCCTCTTATGATTGCTGGATATGGCATGTTTTTTTTTTGGACTACCGGGTTCAAATAACGACAACAATGTTTTGCATAAATCGCCTTTGTTTGAAGAGATGAAGTATGGAACTGCTCCAGCTTCAAATTTCACCGTCAACGGCAATAACTATGGGTATTTTCTGGCGGATGGAATTTATCCATAGTGGTCAACTTTAATTCAAGCTTATGTTCAGGTAGCCCATGGCGAGCGTGAAAAACAACATTTTAACGTGAAGCAGATGACGGTTAGGAAGGATGTCAAACGAGCATTTGGAGTTTTGAAGTGGAAGTTCCATATAATTTGTGGACCATATCGTTCGTTCAAACCAATAGAAATGAATATGGTTATGCTCATCTGTATCATTTTGCATAATATGGTAATCGAGGAAACCCGCAGAGATCCCACTTGGACAAGTCATCCACATCAGGATTTAAGAAGAGATGTTCAACCCCTTTACGGTGTGCTAGCAAGAGAGTACATAATGGTAGAAACGAGAATTGAACACAGAGGATTATATGCTAGGCTAAGGGAGGATCTCATTGCACACTTGTGGGATGATTTTGGAAGAAGAAACCCTCATAGGATTTAGTTTTAGTTTTTGAATCTTTTATTATTTCAATCATTTTATTTCTTTTATTTCTTTTATTTTAACTGGATTTATGTAATCTAGGTATTAAATATTAAAATTAAGGATCAAATTGGTGAAAAAACAACACTGCAATTAAAATAAAATTTGATTACATCGAAATTGAAACATTGAAACAAAGGCTTACATAAAAAAAAATAGCACTAATCATCCAGTGGAACAATGTCATTACTGATATCCTCATTCTCCTCCTCATCAGAATCAACATCAACTGAATCTGGGCATTGTTGTGCCTTTTTGCTTCAATTTTATTTATTTCTTCTTGCCAGAGTCGCAATTGCTTCTAATTCATCTTTGACGTGTCCATTCCCAAGATTCCTCTCATGTGAGCATCAAAAAGATTCTTTTCAAGAGTTTTGTGATCTCTCCTAATTTCGTCAGCCATTTTCTTGCGCTCTACCATTTTACCAATATCATTCTTTTCTTGTTTTTCAAAAAATTCTTGGAAGTTGACGTCTGAAGTTGAAGATTCAGTGGTTTCTTGAGCCGCTTTTCTGATCCTTTTAGATTTCTTGTTGCCTTGTCCATCATATCTTTCTGTATTTCCATTAACATTAAGATTAGTATTTGCATGCTGGAATACGCTTGCGTTGGGTTGTGGGGATGAGCCAGTTTCTGGTGAAGAATAAGTAGACGGGGACCCTTGAGAAACGTTTTCCGTCTCGTAAGGGGATTGCTTTGGTACTTGATATCCATTCAACAGTTCGGGGTTAAATCGGTTCAGGACTTTGAGAATATGGAAACATTCTTCGAAGTTGAAACTTGAACTTTTTTTGAGTTTCCATGCCTCTCGAGTTTTTCGCATATGCAATTTCAACATTTAAAAATTTATTATACAACAACTTGATAAGGGGTGAAACCAATGCTGAAGTTGTATTGCGATCTCGAGAAGAATGGCGAATATGGAAAAAGTCAAGTTTTGCTTATGAAGCTCATTACGCAGTCCTGAAGGATTTTTTAATTGTACGTATGAGATGTTAAAAAGTAGGCTTGATACTTCAGAAAAAACGTTGTTAAATTTTAATTGAATGTGAAACAAAATTAGTAGCTTTTTTTTTGCTTTATCAAGCTCATTATGCAATCTTGAAGGATTTTTTGATTGCACGTATTGAAGTTATGATTACATGCTCTCTAATTCAATTATAAATATCATAAATAGTTGGGGTGGAATTATAGCCGTTGGATTTGTTTGATAAAGATTCGGCATAGTATACCTTGGTCGATTCATATTGCGTCGTTTAGCCAATTCCCCACTGCCCAAAACCGAGTTTGCCCATCCACCTGGCTTGGCATTTTGGCAATTTTACCAATGCCCACTGGAATTGCTCTAAGAGCAACTCCAATGGGGTTGGTATATTAGCTAATTTTCCAATTACCACCCCACCGTGGGATGTGAAAACCCAAAAAACGAGTTGGAAAATGGGTATTTGAAGGAGTTTGCCCATCGCGTCCTATGTTAAACCGATCGGTTGAGTAAGAGACGGTCGGTGCATGAAGAGCCGCTCGACCCAAGCTAGACCGAGCATCGACCCTTGTTGAGCCGAGCGGCTCTTCCTGCACCGAGATGTTTTTTTTATATTTAAAAAGTTTGTTAAGTTAGTTATAATCATTAATTTAACTATGTTATATATACAAGGGGTCCCATGTATCAGATTTATAAGGTTATTTTAATAAAATGAGTCCCATTTAATTTAAAAATAATACTACCTCTGTTTCTGGAAAAATGTTACTATCACTTTTCATTTTAGTCTAAAAATAGGTCAAATTAAAAAAATGATAGTAACTCTTTTCCAGAAACGGAGGGAGTATTAGTTTATATAAAAAACGAGTCCCATTTGACAAATTAACTAATTTTTACCAAGCTACGTGGCTTGGTATATTGACTAAAATACCAATACCCACTGAAATTGCTCTAACAAGTACAAATAAGAAGTTCAATACAAGCATATGCATCAATACAAGCATATACACCGCATGTGTTTTTACTAGTTGACATGTACGAGACAGGTTAAAAATCCCTTACCCCGATCTTCATATATAAGGTCAGAGTTATGGACCCATCCATGGAAGCATACTGCCATAAAAATTAGAAGCCTGATATAGGGGTTCCCATATCAATAGAGGGGCTCCAATAATAAGACGAAATAGGGACACTATGAAGTAAAACTCAAAAACCCCTTATCCATAATATTTTCACAATACCCAAATCATCCCTGATTAGTAATATTAATTACATTAATTAGTTTAAACTAATCATGATTAATTAAACATAATCTTTTACCTAATCAAATGATTTGAATTTTTTTTTTTTTTTGAATTTGTGTTTGGTGGGAAGAAAAACTTGATTAAATCACGATTTGAAAGATTCAAATTTTTTTGTTCATAAAATTTACGGTTGGGTTTCATGTATAACCCAACCGTAACCATAAGAAAACCGAAGAACATCATTTTTGCCCAGATTTACGGTTGGGTTTTCAACAAAACCCAACCGTAAATCAAAGAACAATGATGAACACCATCTTTTGTGAAAAGTTACGGTTGGGTTTTAAACCAGACCTAACCGTAAGTAGAAAAAAAATAATGAACACCTTTTTTCTCATAGTTACGGTTGGGTTTTCAACCAGACCCAACCGTAAGTAGAAGAAAATGTTGAACACCATTTTTCCCATATTTACGGTTGGGTTTTAAAGCAAAAACCAACCGTAACTCATCCTTTTGGGAATTGATTTTTTTTGTTCAATTTGAGTTTTAAAAATCAAAATTTTGAAATAATTCAATCATTTTTACTAGATTGAAGGTAAATTGGGTGTTTGAAACAAAGTAAAAACGAAAAACACACAAATTAGATAATCCAAATTTGTGCTATCCAGTAGAATTTACGGTTGGGTTTTGGCTTATATAACCCAACCGTAACAATTATGTTAATATTTGTTCCAATTTCAACACATAATTACGGTTGGGTTTTGCCTTAAAACCCAACCGTAGCCAGTACAGTTTACGGTTGGGTTTGGCTTATAACCCAACCGTAATAGATTATGTTAATTTTTGTTTCAATTTCAACAGAGAATTACGGTTGGGTTTTGCCTTAAAACCCAACCGTAGACAAGTTGTGGATTTATTACGGTTGGGTTTAGTAATCGTACCCAACCGTAAGTGGTCCTGTTAACTGTTTTTTGATTTTCAATATACTCCAAATTGGGTTTAAAACACAACTTTGTAACTTATTCCTTCTATTTTAATAGATTTAAAGTAGTACATTAAAGGAAAAAAACAAAGGAAACGAAATACAATAGAACATTGGATGATTACACTTAAGCACTTAAAGATAATGGCGATAATCAAACACCCGACTTGTTTCCATAATACGATAGCAATCTGTATGCTTGAACTCCTCCCCAAATTTGATTCTATATTGCTCCATAGCCAACACATGCTGAAAAAAAACAAATCAATTATAAGTTTGCATTTTAGAAATCTCTTTTTAATTAACGATTTATTAATCGACAAACTTACTCTTTCCACACCGTTCTCGTAGGGATTTGCTTCGAATCTAGCTTGCATTTCCAGTTTTAAGTTGTTCATTTGTCGATACAACGTCTCAAACCGTCTCTTGATGGCTCTCCACGTAACCCAAGGGTTTACATTCCCCTGTAATGCCGCAAACATTCGAAATACCCGATTCCACCATTCTTCGGTATCTTGACCCTCATGCCAATCTTCTTGTGAAACAACGTTGTTATTGTTGTTATAGAAGGCTCTATCGTAAGCATGCTCTACCATCGTATGCCACGCTCGAACAATTGCAACATCTTCATCATTCGTGTATGTATTTACCATTTTTAGTGGTTGAAAGGGTATGGTGAGAATAATGAGAAAGTCTAGAATTATAATGAGAATGAAAGGGATAGAGAATAATGAGAAAGTGACAAGTAACGATTTCCTTTTATAGGGAAAAAGGAACCAACGGCTAGATTTTTGAAACAAAAAATCCGTTGGAATTGTGTACTTTAAGGAGACGAAAATTCAGACATTTTGAGAATCCCGCAGAATTGACGGTTGAGTTTTGAGGTGAAACCCAACCGTAACATAGTTGTGGTGTTTCTACAATTTATTTACGGTTGGGTTTAGTAATCGAACCCAACCGTAAAATGATTTTTACAGTGAAATGTAGTTACGGTTGGGTTTAGTCACCGAACCCAACCGTAACTTGCAGTGTTAGTATTAGTGTATATTTGACCATATTGTTACGGTTGGGTTTTGCCTTGAAACCCAACCGTAAGCTAGTTGCGATGTTTGTACAATTTTTATTAAGGTTGGGTATAGTAATCGAACCCAACCGTAAATATGAATTTTTTTAGTATGGCAAGTGGTTACGGTTGGTTTGAGTCATGGAAGCCAACCGTAATATAAGTTTTTAAGACAAAATTAGTTATGCTTGGGTTTAGTTCATTTTCTTATCAAATACCAGAGTTGTTAAAAACCTTATTTTTTACATTAATAGAAGAACTAAAGGAAACGAAATACAGTAGATCATTAGATGATTACACTTAAACACTTAAACACTTAATCATAACGGCGAAACTCAAGATAGAAACTTTGTTCCAAGATACGATATCAATCAGTATGCTTGAACTCCTTCCCATATTTGATTTTATACTGTGCCCTAGCCATGACATGCTGAAAAAAATAAATCAATTATAAGTTTCATTATTTTAAAAAAAAATTGGGAAGAAAGAACGATTTATTAATTGACACACTTACTCTTTCCACATTGGTTTCGTCGGGAAATGCTTCCACTCTCATTTTCATTTCCAATTTTAGGTTTTCCATTTCTTCATACAACGCCTCAAAGCGTCCCTTGATGTTACTGATCGTCCTCCGATATATATTCCCGTGTAATGCCACAAACATTTCAAACACACGCTCCCACCAAGAATCGTCCTCCTGACAGTCCATCCAATTTTCAGCTATATCAACGTTTCTATTGTTGTTATAGAAGGCTCTCTCGTAAGCGTGGTCTATCATCGTAACCCACCCTCGAACAATTGCAACATCTTCATCATTCGTGTATCGAACCATTTTTAATGGTTAAAAGGGAATGGCGAGAATGAGTTGGAAAGTCTAGAATTATTATAATGAGAATGAAAGGGATAGAGAATAATGAGAAATATAAAAGGAAATGTTTTCTTTTATAGGGAAAAAATTCCCAACGGCTAGATTTTGAAAAAAAAAAACCGTTGGAACTGTTTTTTTGACTATTCAAGAATAATTTACGGTTGGGTTTTGCCTTGAAACTCAACCGTAACAAATATGTGCTTTTTGTTCAAATTATATCACGGTTGGGTTTTGACTTAGAAACCAACCGTAATTTTTAATGTTAGTTTAAGTGCGATGATCATTTACGGTTGGGTTTTGTAATGTAACCTAACCGTAACGAATATGTTATTTTATTACAAATTATATTACGGTTGGGTTTAATTATCTTACCCAACCGTAATCATAAGTTTTTTAGTGGAAATGTATTTACGGTTGGGTCATTTCTTGAAACCCAACCATAAATGATCATCTCCATTTCCTATATTCTTCATTTTTTATGCTTAAATCAGTCTTGTATTTGTTTTATGTTGGTGGGAAAAGTGGAAGAGAGATAAGAGAGTTTTAACCCAAAATTTTGAAAAACCCAAAATGAGTGATTCTAGTGGCAAATTTGTGGAGGGTGATTGTATGATTCCCAAACTAAATTCTACATACCCATTGAGGAAGACCCAACTATGTATGATTATTTGGACGGTAGAGAGGTTTTAAGTGTAAGTTGTGATGCTGAAACTAAACCAATTGGAGATAGTAATCGTCAAAGTGAAGATTCAACCGGTGAGAATAGTCAGGTATCATTCTAACTTAAACTCTTTTTACATTTTTTGGTGATATTTTAGGAAATGAGGTGCATAACAGTGTTTTTTTTTTTGTTACACCTAATAAGTTACGGTTGGGTTTTCTTGAGAACCCAACCGTAACTTTACATTTGTGTTTGTCAAAAGTTGTGTTTCACAGTGTTACGGTTGGGTTTTGACCACAAACCCAACCGTAACTTATTACGTGCATGTGTATTTACTGCACTTGTTACGGTTGGGTTTTGGCTGAAAACCCAACCGTAACATTGGTTTGGCTATTTTTGTTGTATTACGGTTGGGTCCATGGATTCTACGGTTGGGTTGGACGCTTTTACGGTTGGGTGTGGCGCTTCTAACCCAACCGTAAACTTATTGGTTTTAGTGTTTTGTCTGATGCTTGGCCTTGATCTTTTTTGTTCAGGTAGCGGTTGTACCTCAACCAATGAATGATCAGCCTCCTCCACATGATATTGAAACTAGAGATACTACGGATCACTATTTGAACGACCTGGTAGGTTATAGATAAGTTGTTAATCCCTTTCGACAATTGTCATAATGCCATTTTTTTTTCTCCTAACTTTCTGTTCTTGGACCATGTAGACATGGGATAAAAAAGATGATGCAAAGAAGTGGGCTACAGAACATGGAAAACTCATCATGTGTGTGATTGTTTGTAACAACCAACAAAAACACAACCGCTTTCAAATGGTTTGTGAGTGTAGTGGACTATACACAAGACATGCAAAGAAGGGTACTGAGTATGTACCAAAGACGAAGATCAAGTGAAAAACTTACACTAAGAAGACGGGATGTCCTTTCAAGCTTCAATTTCGTAAGAACAACGAGAATAAGTGGTTCTTGTCTACAGTTGTATGCGGTCGTCACAACCACCTACCACCAGAGACTTTGTTAACGCATCCTTCTATGGCCCGGCTTACCAAGGAAGAAAAGATCATCGTAGACGATATGACGGATAAGCGTTTGAAACCCAGTGATATACTCGGGCACTTGAAGAAAAAAGACTCAAATAATGTGTCTACGTTGGAGACAATATACAACGCCAAAACCAAGTTGAAGCGTGAGAAATGGGAAGAAAGGGACCCGATCCAACAACTTTTGTACTTGGGGGAGACAAAAAACTACACCATGTTTCATGAAGAAGATGAGAATAAAGAAATTAAGCATATTATATTGGCTCATCCCGAGTTTATAAATTTAGCACGGTGCTCCCATCAAGTTCTTATGATGGATTGCACGTACAAAACTAACAAGTATGAGCTCCCGGTTTTGAATGTTGTAGGCCAAACTTCTACCAAGTCTCCGTTTAGTGTTGCCTTTTGCTTCTTGAGAAACGAGCTCCAAGAAAGCTATGTGTGGGCATTGGAACAAATTAAATTATTCTACGTTGAAGGATATACCCCTAAGGTAATTATCACCGACAAAGAACAAGGCTTGATGAATGCCATTGCAAGGGTATTCCCAGATGCTCATCATCTTCTTTGCACGTTCCACTTGTGGAACAATATTCAAACCAAGTGCAAAACGATTATTCGGCCAACAAAGAAAAGCGAGATGGAGAGAATTAAAAAATTGCCGGAATCAGAACAAGAAACGGCGAAAGAAAAATTCGAGGAGGACGACAAGTTGGCGGAACTAAAATGGGCTAGTTTCCAAACTGAATGGGACGCTTTGACATGGTCTATCACCAAGGAAGATTATGAAGAAAATGTTCGTATGTTATGCTTGCATTGGAGTAATTATCCAAAAGTTGTGAACTATTTGATGGACCATTGGTTGAATCCCCACAAAGAAAAGTTTGTAGCGGCGTTCACAAACCAATATAGGCACTTTGACAACCAAGCTACAAGTACCGTGGAGTCATCTCACAACAGAATGAAGAAGAAGCTTCATAATTCTGATGGTGGGTTTGTTACGGTCTTCGAAGCCATGCACGATTATTTTCTCCGTGACCTTGATAGAGTTAAGGAATCTTTTGAAAAAAGCCTTTCTAGAAAACACGTCAGCTATAA